>CM053036.1:51087984-51131671 GCA_028564925.1 Lithobates sylvaticus | reverse complement strand
ATACCTGGGCAGTCAGGGTGATCAGTGCGGTGGGAGAGTTACAAGCACTGATCACCCTGTAAAGATTTCAAAGTCTGACAGCCACCCGTTTCTCTGCTTCTCCCCCTCCCTCTCTCCCCCCCCCCCCCCCCCCCCGTGGCTTTCAGCGGTGATCGGTGCTTGTAACTCTTCCTCACGATCACTGCTAACCGTATCCTCCTCCAGTCCCCCTCTGTTCTGCTGCTGTCCTCCACCATGCTGCTGTCCCCATCCGTGTCCCCCTCCATGCTGCTGTCCCCATCCGTGTCCCCCTCCATGCTGCTGTCCCCCTCCATGCTGCTGTCCCCATCCGTGTCCCCCTCCATGCTGCTGTCCCCATCCGTGTCCCCCTCCATGCTGCTGTCACCCTCCGTGTCCCCCTCCATGCTGCTGTCACCCTCCGTGTCCCCCTCCATGCTGCTGTCACCCTCTGTGTCCCCCTCCATGCTGCTGTCCCCATCCGTGTCCCCCTCCATGCTGCTGTCCCCATCCGTGTCCCCTTCCATGCTGCTGTCCCCATCCGTGTCCCCCTCCATGCTGCTGTCACCCTCCGTGTCCCCCTCCATGCTGCTGTCTCCCTCCTTTCTCCTCCTCCACCCCCTCGATCTGTCAGGATGGAGAGCGTAGGTAGGAGCCGGTAAATCCGGCTCCTTACTTTTCTGAATGGACTGACTCTGTCCATTCACATAACTGAAACATCTGAAAATGTGTTTACAATGTTTCAGTTTATGAATGGACAGGAGCCGCTGTCTTCTCTCCATTCATTTTCAGTGCAGGCTGCTGAGAAAGGAACTGGGGGATCTGTGTCCCTAGTCCCTTTCTCTGTCTCAAAGGGGGAGATGTCTGGGGTGTTCTGGGGAGCCCTGACCAATCCCCAACCTGGATTGGCAAGAGGCAGGCCTCCTTAAATACCCAGAGTCAGCCCAGCTGGGGAGGAGTTGTCGGGTGGAAGAACTGGGAGATGGAGTACTAGCTGTCGTGGCCTTTGAGGGAGCTCCCCAGTCTGGGGGGGGGGGGGGCGACCTTAGGCCTGGAGCTTGGGAGTGGAAGGGACCCTTGTACAAACCACAGGGGTGTTCTGACCAGGAGCAGGAGAGGACAGTGGAAGGTACTGCCAGGCAAAGTCTCCAGGAGGGATCCACCTGGTGTTGGTGAGTGGCAGGCATAGTCGGGAGAGCTGGGGAGGCATGCCGGAGCCGACTGGGATTGTGTAGTCCGAGATGGATGTAGAGGCGGAGGGACAGACTGTGATACCATGGGCAGTGGAGTCGGGCAGCTGCAGCCAGGAGGGCTGGTAGGGCCTGAAGAGGACTGGCTGGGATCAGTAGTCCACCAAGGACACGGTCCCTGCCTGCAAAAGGCATTTCTACAAGACCTGGCTGGAATCAGTCAAGCCTAACCATGTGCTTGCTGTGCCTGAGGAGAAGTGATGTGCTGGAGAGAGAGAAGAGGTAATAGTCTGCAAGCAAGTTTGTGCAGCACGAGTGTGAAGTGTAAATATGTACACGGTATATGAAGGGCAACAAAGCTAATAAAGGGTCTGGAGGATATTAGTTATGAGGAAAGGTTGCGAGCACTGAACTTATTCTCTCTGGAGAAGAGACGCTTGAGAGGGGATATGATTTCAATTTACAAATACCGTACTGGTGACCCCACAATAGGGATACAACTTTTTCACAGAAGGGAGTTTAACAAGACATGTAGCCACTCATTAAAATTAGAAGAAAAGAGGTTTAACCATAAACCACGTAGAGGGTTCTTCACTGTAAGAGTGGCAAGGATGTGGAATTCCCTTCCACAGGCGGTGGGTTTTCAGCGGGGGGTAGTTTCGATAGTTTCAAAAAACTATTAGATAAGCACCTGAACGACCGCAAAATACAGGAATATACAATGTAATACTGACATATAATCACACACATAGGTTGGACTTGATGGTGTCTTTTTTCAACCTCACATACTATGTTACTATGTACAGGGAGTGTACATGGTTCTGTCCCAATGCAAATGTTTCTACTAAAATTCTGGGCATCTCATAAATCCCCTAACCCCAACCAAGTTTAAACCCTCAAAAACAAAGTTCACAGACTATTCATTGACTCTGTGTGCTTGAGAAAATGAATGTCGGGCTGGGCAGGGTGACAGACGGACTACAACTTTCAGCAACTCCTACGGGGGTACCGATACACTTATATAATGGTTAATTTTATCTTGATGATCTAAACCCAAGCTGGATGACATCAACGTAAGTGTGCATATCTCATACCTGAGGGGCTGCTGGGGATAGCAGCAATATTCTGGGTCCTGTGCTGAGCAGCCTCCCCTCTGCACACTGACCACAGAGGGTCAGTTGCTTGGCACAGCCACCATTCACAAAATAGTCTGTCATTTTTTTTTTATGAATACAAAGTATTCTCTGATTGGATGAGGTGGAAAGTGTGATGTCACTGCCCCTTCTCTCCAACAAGTCCAATCAGAGAATGTCTTGTATTCATTAAGAAAAAAAGTTTTTTCTGTGAATGCCAGCTGTGCTGAGTGAGCGACCCCCTCTGGTCAGTGTGGGCAAGACACTAGGCACAGGACCCAGAAAATCACAGGTATCATTGAGGTAATGCCAACTACTACAGTGATTGTTAGCTTTCCCAGCAGCCACTCAGGTATGAGATATGTATTCATATACTGTGCCGAGCTATGTAAATAGACAAGAGAGATTATAACCGGAGTTCAGGTTTAATGTATGCCAGAACTGCTGCTTAGAGTCTCCACTGGAAGTGCTTGTGAGAGGGCGATTACACAGGAGAGCAAATGGAAGACAGGGACAGAGAACTGTCATCCAATAACAGCTAATGTGTCTGAGGAGGGACCTTAATGGCAGGATCACCGGGTATTATTCTAATAAAAGCTGCAGATTTGAAAACATTGAAAATAAACAATTAAAATTACATTTGAATGTTAAAATGTATCTATGATCAAAACCTTTTATTAGTTCCATCAGGCGTCGCCATCAGAGTGCCCCCTTGTATCAACTGTCTGTATCAGAGTAGCTACTTACATCAACTGTCCCCATCAGAGTCCCCCTTACATCAACTGTCCCCATCAGAGTCCCCCTTTACATCAACTGTCCCCATCAGAGCCCCCCCTTACATCAACTTTTCCCATCAGAGCCCCCCTTACATCAACTTTCCCCATCAGAGCCCCCTTACATCAACTGTCCCCATCAGAGCCCCCCTTACATGAATTCTCCCCAACATAATCCCCCTTACATCAATTCTCCCCAACAGAGTCCCCTTTAAATCAATTGTGCCCTGCAGAGTGCGCCCTTACATCAACTATCCCCATCAGAGTCCTCTTATATCAACTGTCCCATCAAAATGCCCCCTTACCTCAACTGTCCCCATCAGAGTCCCCCTTACATCAGCTCTTTCTATCAGAGCCCCCCTTACATCAATTCTCCCCAACAGAATCCCCCTTACATCAATTCTCCCCAGCAGAGTCCCCCTTATATCAATTGTCCCATCAAAATTACATTAACTGTCCCTATCAGAGAACCTCTTACATCAATTATGCCCATCAGAGTCTCCTTTACATCAGTTGTCCCCATCAGAGTGCCCCTTTCGTTAATTGCCCCTATCAGAGTCCCCCTTTGCATCAATAGTCCCCATCAGAGTGCTCCATACATCAATTGTCTAGTGCCTAATGGACCTATGGATGCACTCTTGGAGACCCGAGGGGCACAACTAATATCTAGGAGGCACAGCCCACCCCAACACCCCACTAGATCTGAGCCCACTGTCCCACAGCCACATGCGGCAAGGACATTATTGTCCTAATATGGCCCCAGGCCATACAGTATTTGGACAATGTCATTAACTAAATGGCCTTTTGGCTATATTGGGTCAATGATGTCACCAGCTCCAATTCGTCACCAGAACATGAAGTGGGGGAGGGGGAGATATTCCTGTTAGCTAAATATGTTCTGGTGATAACTGTTTCCCCTTTCCTTTGAGGACATTTCCCCCATTTTTCTTTGTTATATCTGTGGTGGTGCAGGAAATAAATGGAAAGGCCTTACAGAATCACAAAAAAAGATCTTGGTTTTACCTATTCTGTACTCTGTCCAAAACTAGAAAAATGGTTTAAGTATGCTTTAACGCAGATTAGGCCCCTTTCACACATGCGGACCGTATGTCTGTATTTCATCCATCCGTTTTAGGATGAAATACGGACATACATGCATCCCTATGGGATAGCGGGTGTCAGCGGATGAGCATCTGCTGACACCCGATATCGTCCGCCTCCGCTATTGTCCGATTCTGCAGACAGAGGAAACCCCTATTTTTCCATCCGTCTGCAGAGCGGATCGGATGAACACGGACAGACGGTCCATGTTCATCCGATCCTCCATAGAGGAGAGCGGAGATCTGACAGGGCGGTCCCTGCACAGTGTGCAGGGACCGCCCTGTCATCTGCTGGCTCAGCGGGGATCGCTCAGCTGATCTTCACGGGGCGGCTCAATACGGATCGGTCCCGTGTGAAAGGGGCCTTAGGAGGATTAAATTGCTCTTGTTTCTGTAGTGCAAAGAGGATATATTTGTCCTAGTGCTTTGTTTGTCATTCAGTACATCTGTTATTATTATGTACTGTATGTTAGTACTGAGTAACCTATTGGTAACGGAACACATTGCCTTTGGCCTCGTAGGTCCGTACTGACAGCATCTACCGCTATATATATATATATGTATGTATATGTGATCTATATATAGCTATCCATGCTTTCTAAATATGTCACATGTGCACAGGGCTCAAGTCCTGCGGGAACGCATGGGAACGGAGTTCCTGTATTTTTACCACAACAGGAACTCAGTTCCCTTTAGCAGCTGTGTCCTGCAAGACTTTGAAGTATGCGAGCTGTGTGGCAGGTGCTACACCAGCAGCCGCAGACACAGTTCTCAATAGTAAGTGACGCACACCAGGGGTGGATTGACCATTCAGGCATTGCCAGTAGGGGGCCCCTTGACAGCTTCCGCTTCGATCTACCTGTCAATCACAGCTAGCTGACGGGTAGATCAGGTCCCTGCTGCTAAGAGATTGTGTTTAGTCATACCTCTTGTAATGCGCTCCTCCCTGCCGGTCCCTCCTGATTTTCTGTCTCCTCACCCCCCCCCCCCCCCAGTCTCCTGCATACTTGCTCTGTGTGTCCCGCTGAATCCCCCCTCCTCTATCTTCAGTGCCATATGATGAGAGAACCCAGAGGAGGAGCACAGCTATTCTGCTCACAGGACATGCAGGGAGAGAGGTGAGCTGAGGGAGGAACATCAGTTTGGGGTGGTAAGCTGAGCACAATACCTGGCAAAGTTTAATGCCAGGAGGGAAGTTTATGTGGAAATATGTGAAGGGTTGGAATAGCAGCAAGTGCGTGTTGGAGCCCTGCAGAGTTTGCAGCCCCCCAAGCCAACATACATCTAAGCAGGAACACATCACTATCTCCCCAAACATTCTGTCCATATAATGTGCAGTTAATTTATGACCTTTCCGTTTAACCCTGTGTTATCCAAACTCTGTTCAATGAAAAGTGTAAACTCACCACATAAACACTCTATATACAAAATAAAATTCCACAATAAAGATCAGAACATGATGTTTACATTTGCATGGAAGCACAATTGAATGAATGATGATTATTCAGAGAATTACCGTATTTATGTTTATTAAGGATTGTTTTTTTTTAATGTACGTAACAGTTAAGCTTCATACACACAATATGAAAATTGGATGAGAAATACCACTTTTGAAGCGTTCGTGCATATGAGCGTATCATTTTCCTTTTTTTTGGCGGGGGAGTGGATCTTGGGTGGGAGTTCCCACACTTTTCCCCCCAGGACTTGACCCCTGCAAACACATATGGGTAAGATAAAAACATTTAACTTTAAGAGAGCAAATTTTCCAAGGATGAGGGCTGCTCTCCAAGACTTAGACTGGGAGGGAATATTAGCATCAATGGACACAGAACAGAAATGGGAATTCTTCAAAGTGACTGTATGTAAACTCACTGCAAAGTATATTCCCATGGGCAATACGTTTAAAAGGCTAAAAATAAAATCTTTGTGGCTCGCGGCCAAGGTTAAAATGGCTATAAATAATACAAAAAGGCTTTTAAAAAATATAAAAATTAAGGAACGCTATCATCGTTTAAATGTTACAAAGAATATAACAGAATATGTAAAAAGGAAACCAAGGATGCAAAAATTCAAAACGAATGACAGATTGCAAGAGATAGTAGGACAAACCCCAAAAAATACTTTAAATATATTAATAGTAAAAAGGTCAGGTCTGAGCATGTAGGCCCTTTACAAAATAATCTAGCGTGGGTGGCCAGGAACAAAGAGAAGGCAAATTTATTAAATACTTTCTTCAGCTCTGTGTATACAAAGGAGCATGGGAGAGCTCATGTCCATAATGGGGGGTGGTAGTGACACAGCCCCAAATAATCCACAATGGCTCAAAAGTAATATGGTCCAGAAATATTTAGACAGAATAAAGGTGGATAAAGCACCTGGACCATAGCTCTGTCATTTCAAGGCCATTGTTTAATATTTAGGGACTTGTTAATAAATGGAATGGTACCACTGTATTGGCGCAGGGCCAATGTAGTGCCAATATTTAAAAAGGGATCAAAGTTTTTGACAAGTAACTATAGACCTGTTGTTTTAACTTTCTATAGTCGGGAAGATACTGGAGAGTTTAAAAGACCACACAGACGAGTTATTGCTGGAAAAAAATAGTTTAAGCAACAGACAGCATTGATTCATGAAAGACAAAGGTGTCAAACAAACCTGATTTCTTTTTATGAGGAGGTAAGTAAAACCTTGGACAGAGGGATGGCTGTGGACGTGGCATATTTGGATTTTGTTCAGTTCCCCACACACGGCTCATGTGTAAGGTAAAGTCTACAGGCTTGGAAAGATCGATTTGTAAATGGATAGAAAACTGACTAAGTAGTGGTTAATGATTCTTACTCTAAATGGTCTAAGGTTATCAGTAGTGTACCCCAAGGTTCAGTGTTGGGACCCTTACCTTCTAATATCTTTATAAATGATATTGGGTCTGGGATTAAAAGTACCATTTCAGTCTTTGCAGTTGACACCAAGCTATGCCGTGGAATAACGTCCTTACAGGATGTCTCCAATTTACAAGCCGACCTCAATGCTCTGTCTAATTGGGCAACTAAGTGACAAATGAGGTTTAATGTTGATAAATGTAAAGTTATGCACTTGGGGGCTAATTTCTGTCACAAAAATCACCGCTATTCCAGACAGCCGGGTGTCTAATATATGTGCGCGCCGCCGCGCGCCAGCGCGCGCGCTAGTGCGCGCACTCCTGTGCGCGTTCCTGCGGGTGCGGGCTTGCGTGCGCGCGCGCGTGCACGTGTCCGGGCGCGCGCCCACAGTAATTGGAACACACCTGTGTGTGCTGTTGGCGCCAGTCAGCCTACTTAATCAGGCAGCACCTGTTGGCCAGTGCTGCCTGATCTTCAGCTTTCCAGAGACCTTGTTCCTGTGTTTGTAAACCTGCTAAAACCTTGTTTGATCCTGTGACCCGGCTTGCCCTTTTGGAATTCCTTGATCTCCGCCTGCCTGACGACCTCTGCCTGACTGACCATTCTTATGCTTGTCCCTTTTGTGCCTCGCCATCGGAACACCACCAGACCTTGAAGGTATCTAGATTATCTTGATCCCTATTGAGAGACTTGTGCCTGCTTCCTATTCCACGCCTCCCTTCATCTGTTGTACCCCGCATACCTACACCCATCTTGTCCCCAGTGGGGCTTATACCTGGACTTACCATATCTTCTGGATATCCTGCATACTTTCATTTGCATCACCCACCTGTGGAATCTCCTCCTGTGTATCCCGCATACCCGCACTCCACCCGGTCTCCAGTGGACTCTCCTCACCACATCCGGATACCCTGCACCAGGCTCTCTTACCCTTCCTCACTCTCGTGCCTCCTGTACCCATCTCCAGGGGCCGATAGTGGGATCCGTACGGGAGACCTCCTCTCTGCCCAAGTAGACTCACCAGTCAGGTACGTACCAGCCTGATAGTATCAGGCAGCCATGACTGAGTCCGGGCAGGGGGTCTCTCCCATGGAGGATATGTGCAGGCATCTAGCGGGTCTATCCCAAGCTGTGAAGGGCCTACAGGAAGGCTATTCCCGATTGGAAGAACAAGTCCAAACCATGTCTGCATCTTCTGTCCCCCAGGTGGCGTCTTCTGTTGGGTACCCTCAAGCACCATCCGTGATCATGCTACCACCAGAACCCAAGGTACCAATACCGGAAAGATTCTCTGGGGAACGAAGTAAATACCGTGCGTTTCGCAATGCATGTGAACTTTATTTCGCTCTACAACCACGGACTTTTTCTTTGGAAGCTACAAAAGTGGGGTTTATCATCTCCCTTCTGACTGGTGAACCACAAACCTGGGCCCACCGCCTTCTGGAACAGAAGTCTGCGTCCTTGGACTCCCTGGACCGTTTCCTCACTGCAATGGCTCAGCTATATGAGGACCCTCAACCTGCTGCCACGGCTGAAACCGCATTGCAATCCTTACAGCAAGGTCGCAGAACGGCCGAGGATTACGCCGTGGAATTCAAACGCTGGAGCTCTGATACAGAGTGGAATGATGCGGCACTGCGACACCAATTTCGCAGAGGACTATCAGATTCTCTAAAAGATGAGTTGGCCCGTGTTGGTATCCCTCAGTCCTTGGATGAACTCATTAACCTCTCAGTTCAAATTGACCGCCGTCTTAGGGAAAGACGGGCCGAAAGATCCTCTGGTCCTTCTCGCCCCTTTTGGATGCTTCCCAAAGTGCCTGGTCCTTCTAACACAGTCCCTTCAGCTTCACCTACCCTGGCTTCTGGGGCTCCTGAACCAATGCAAATCGGACTAATTCGGCCTTCCCTGACCCCTGAGGAAAAGATGCGCAGACGGGCTCATAATCTATGTTTGTATTGTGGGGAATCTGGACACTATGCAAGAATGTGCCCCAACAAGACACGTAAGTGGTTGTCTGCCTCTTCTTTATGTGCACCCGTCTTACTCCCAACCGGTACTCACCTGGCTCTCAATATTGTTTTGCAGCTCTCCGGTCGGAGCATTCCAGTATCAGTCATCATTGACTCAGGAGCATGCAGCTGCTTCATTGACCAAGTTTTTGCAACCAACCATGGCATCCCTCTTCAACCCAAAGTACGGGGCCTTGCGGTCCACCTGGCGGATGGCTCCACACTTAGTTCCGGCCCAGTCACCCAGGAAACGGAACCCCTTCTGACCACCATAGGACCTCAACACCAGGAGCTCTTACGGTTGGATGTCATACCTTCACCTCTCTTCCCGATAATTTTAGGGATGCCTTGGTTACGTGCTCACAACCCCAGTATCAATTGGGCTACAGGTGAAGTTCAGTTTTCTTCCAGTTATTGCCATCAGAACTGTCACTACGGAAAACCCAACGAACCGGCTTCGCTCCTATGCCTGGGGACTGACTCAGAACTCTACCAGTCCATCCCTGAACCTTACCGGGACTTTGCAGATGTGTTCAGCAAAAAGGGGGCAGAGACACTTCCGCCACACAGGCCTTATGATTGTCCTATAGAACTTCTACCTGGAACAGAAGTTCCCTTCGGAAGAATCTACCCACTTACGGAACAGGAATTGGGCACTCTAAAGGATTACATAGACGAGAATCTGGCAAAAGGGTTCATTCGTCCCTCCACATCCCCGGCCGGTGCAGGTATCTTCTTCGTCGAAAAAAAAGATCATTCTCTTCGCCCCTGCATTGATTATCGTGAATTAAACAAGATTACCATCAAGAACAGATACCCCCTTCCATTGGTACCAGAACTTTTTCAAAGGCTGGGTACAGCCAAAATCTTCACAAAACTGGATCTTCGGGGGGCTTACAACCTGATCCGTATCCGAAAAGGGGACGAGTGGAAAACGGCTTTCCGTACTCGGTTTGGGCACTACGAGTACCTCGTCATGCCATTTGGATTATGTAATGCCCCAGCAACCTTCCAACACTTCGTTAATAACATCTTCCATGATTATCTGGATTTGTACGTTATTGTTTATTTGGACGATATTCTAATTTTCTCTCCCTCCTTGACCGACCACCGCAGACATGTCCGAAACGTCCTTACCCGTCTAAGACAACATGGACTGTATGCAAAATTTGAAAAATGTAACTTCGAGATCCAGAGCGTACAATTCCTGGGACTAATCATATCAGCAGAAGGAATCAAAATGGACCCCGAAAAGGTATCCGCCATTTTGGATTGGCCAGCACCCATAGACAGAAAGGGAGTACAACGCTTCATTGGCTTTGCCAATTTCTACAGAAAATTTATCAAAGGATTCTCCTCTATTATTTCACCCATCACCGAACTTACTCGACAGGGAATTCGATTTCATTGGAGTTCCAAAGCACAACGGGCCTTTGAAAAACTTAAAGAACTTTTTACTTCTGCCTCTATCCTCAAACATCCGAACCCAGCCTTGCCTTTTGTTTTAGAAGTCGATGCTTCGGAGATTGCAGTGGGGGCGGTGCTATCCCAACGACAGGGTACCAAAGCTCTTCTTTTCCCAGTAGGCTTCTTCTCCCGCAAACTAACCTCTTCAGAACGAAATTATGATGTGGGCGACAGGGAACTCCTCGCCATCAAAGTAGCATTGGAAGAATGGCGCTACCTATTGGAGGGGGCTGCGCATCCTGTTCTGGTGTACACCGACCACAAAAACTTGGAGTATCTGAGAACAGCTAAAAGATTAAGACCACGACAAGCCAGGTGGGCTCTATTCTTCTCACGTTTCCAACTCCACATAACCTATCGGCCAGGCTCCAAAAACAGTAAGCCAGATGCTCTTTCTCGGATGTTCTTGGATATCGAGCACGATATTCCTCCCGACACCATTCTACCCGCCGGGAATTTCCTACTCTTACAAGAGGGTCTCATATCTCGGATCAAACAAGCCTCCATCGGGATGCCTCCCTTGGATGGAGTTTCCAGTAAAGATGGATTGTTTTGGCATGAAGGCAAGATTGTGGTTCCAGAAAAATTGAGGTTACATATATTAGAGTTATGTCATGACCACAAACTGGCTGGGCACTTTGGTATCTCCAAGACAACCGATCTACTACTACGTACCTTCTGGTGGCCCCATCTGACCAAGGATTGTAAGAGTTATGTCGAATCATGTTGTGTCTGTGCTCGGAATAAGACTAGCCGAACAAGAGCCTGGGGTCTATTAAAACCTTTACCAGTCCCAGAAAGACCATGGAGTATGGTTTCAATAGATTTTATTGTCGAACTCCCACCTTCAGAAGGTTTTTCTTCTATTTTTGTTATAGTGGACAGATTGTCAAAGATGGCACATTTTTTGCCCATGAAGGGTACCCCTTCAGCTTTGGAAACTGCACAAATGTTCATTAAAGAAGTGGTAAGGTTACATGGAGTCCCAACAAACATAGTTTCAGATCGTGGTGTCCAGTTCACCTCAAGGTTTTGGAAAGCTCTCTGTCGATCTCTGGAAATCGAGTTGGCTTTCTCATCTGCATATCATCCACAGACAAACGGCCAGACCGAGAGAACCAATCAGACATTAGAGCAATATCTACGCTGTTTTTCTACCTTTTCCCAAGATGATTGGGCCTCCTTGCTCCCCATGGCTGAGTTCTCATACAATAACTCTCTGCACTCAAGTATTAACCAAACCCCGTTCTTCGCCAATTATGGGTTTCACCCATCCTTTTTACCCAGGTCAATCCCGGAATGCTCCATACCCGCAGTTTCAGAAACACTTGACTTCTTCTCCACTAACAACAAGTTACTACAGGAGACCATGACTAAGGCACAAGAAAATTACAAGAGGATCTTTGATGGTAAGAAGCGCGGAGAACTCATCCTGGAACCTGGCGATCAGGTCTGGTTGTCCACCATCAATTTAAAGATGGCCTGCCCCTCCAGAAAATTAGGCCCTAAGTTCTTGGGTCCTTTTTCCGTGAAAAGAAAAATTAATAATGTCGCCTACGAATTGGATTTACCTACTTCTCTAAGGATACATCCAGTCTTCCATGTTACTCTTTTAAAACCAGTGACTCCTAATCCTTTTGCAGGCCGCAGGGTTGGTCCCCCCAAACCCATTATTGTCAATGACGAAGAAGAATTCGAGGTGGAAGCAATTCTGGATTGTAGGAAAAGGCGTAATCAGATCCAGTTTCTCATCAAATGGAAAGGATACGGGCCTGAAGATAATTCATGGGAACCTGAAGACAACCTGCATGCGGGTGAGTTATTACGGGCTTTCAAAGACTCACACGCCTCCAAGTTAACTCGTCTGGGCATCCGGAGGCTGCCCTTAAGGAGGGGGCACTGTCACAAAAACCGCTATTCCAGACAGCCGGGTGGTGCGCGCCGCCGCGCGCCAGCGCGCGCTAGTGCGCGCACTCCTGTGCGCGCTCCTGCGGGTGCGGGCTTGCGTGCGCGCGCGCGTGCACGTGTCCGGGCGCGCGCCCACAGTAATTGGAACACACCTGTGTGTGCTGTTGGCGCCAGTCAGCCTACTTAATCAGGCAGCACCTGTTGGCCAGTGCTGCCTGATCTTCAGCTTTCCAGAGACCTTGTTCCTGTGTTTGTAAACCTGCTAAAACCTTGTTTGATCCTGTGACCCGGCTTGCCCTTTTGGAATTCCTTGATCTCCGCCTGCCTGACGACCTCTGCCTGACTGACCATTCTTATGCTTGTCCCTTTTGTGCCTCGCCATCGGAACACCACCAGACCTTGAAGGTATCTAGATTATCTTGATCCCTATTGAGAGACTTGTGCCTGCTTCCTATTCCACGCCTCCCTTCATCTGTTGTACCCCGCATACCTACACCCATCTTGTCCCCAGTGGGGCTTATACCTGGACTTACCATATCTTCTGGATATCCTGCATACTTTCATTTGCATCACCCACCTGTGGAATCTCCTCCTGTGTATCCCGCATACCCGCACTCCACCCGGTCTCCAGTGGACTCTCCTCACCACATCCGGATACCCTGCACCAGGCTCTCTTACCCTTCCTCACTCTCGTGCCTCCTGTACCCATCTCCAGGGGCCGATAGTGGGATCCGTTTTTATATTCTTTATTTATTCAAAAAGAGGCAAAACATCTAATATGAAATAAATTCAAATTTCCAAAAATTACATACACATTTTCTTTTGACTATTATTCATTTCATACTAGCTTAGTATTCCATAATTGTCTAAACAAACTCATATACATCTTCATTACCTATGTAATTCATGTGATACCTATGTAATTCATTACCTATGTAATACCTATGTGCATGTCTCCACAAGGAAAGAAGGAGAAAGTAAAGCATCTCCATCATCTCTTCAACCTTCCCCTCGATGGACTCTTTAAACCTCTTTTTAATTTTATCTTTTACTAAACCCATTCCTGTCCAAAACTAAATAAATCAATATACCCACCCAAAAAAAAAAAAAAAAAAAAAAATAAATAAATAATAAATAAATAAATTTAACCTATCTCTTACCCCCCACCCTCCTTCCCCCCCCCCTTCTGTTCAACCCTATAGATGGAGGGATTTGGTCTATATACGTACATGTGCACGCACTTCACCCATGTATATACACAACTACATGTACACATAAATGCACCAATATACATACATATATATATATATATACACACACACACCCATACATGTATACATATACATACGCATACACATACACACCTACATACATATATATATATATACATACATATACATACACAGACACATACATACATACACATACATATACAGCCTAGATAAACACACAAACAAGCCTCTACTCCCCCGGATCTTCTATCAATCTCTTCTTTCCCTCCTCTGAATATATAAATCGATTCCATTCTGACCAGGTTTTATTATATTGTTCTTTCTTATTTTGGGCCGAGAGGACAAGATCCTCCATGGCCCCTAGCTCTCTGACCTTATTCAGCCATCTTGCAATAGTGGGCGGCCTAGAGTCCCTCCAGCACAAGGTAATACAGGCTTTAGCTGCATTTATCAAGTGGCACAGCACTGACTTCTTATATTTCTGTACCGGGATTTGTGAACTATGTAGTAAAAAGAAGGCGGGGTCTGTTGGTATTTCAAAATCGGTACATTTTTGAGAGATCAACTGAACATCTGTCCAATACTGTCTAATCTTAGAGCAGGCCCAAAAAATATGAAACAACGTCCCTCGTTCCTCCTCACATCGCCAACAGCGATCTGAGGCCCCTGTCGAGAATCTACTCAGTCTTGATGGGGTAAGATACCATTGCGTCAATACTTTATAATTACATTCCTGGACTCGTGTACATATTGACGTATTTAATGTAAGGTAGATAATGTTCTTACGCTGCACCGGGGTAAAAATCTTGTTAAGGTCTCTTTCCCATTTATTAATACTTTTCATTACGTAATCTTCTGCGGGGGTATTTAAAAACATATACATTTTAGAGATTATCCGAGGGAGTGGTTCTTTTCCTTCAAAACATTGTTCAAATATGGTTAATTGACGCCGATAATTTATCGGCGTTCCCAATGATTTCAAAAAATGGCTTAACTGTAGCGCCTGCCAAAGTTTTATTTCAAAAGGCCCTCCTGGTTGTGTCAAATCTGCGATTGTAGGCCAGGAATCTGAGGAAAGGAAATGTGAAACTTGGAAACATCCCCTTTTCAACAAATTCCTGAAAACTCCTGGCTCCATCCCTGGCGGAAAATCAGGATTTCCCAGAATAGGGAACAAAGGAGATTGTCTTGATGAGTATTTAGGGTTACAGCAAATTTTTGCACTTATTCGCAGCGTAGGGCCTATTGTAGGGTGTTTTTTAAGAGAGGCCGGTAATGCTACATAGCACCATGGTGCTCTTTGCAGAGGTACCGGACTAAACTGTTGCTCCATGTCTATCCACCGTTTAAATTCTTTATGTCTACACCAATCTACTACCCTACCCAGATGTACTACTTGATAGTATTTCGATATATCTGGGGCTGCTACTCCACCATGACCTTTGGGCATCGTCATCAGACCTCTACTAATCCTTGGCCGTTTCCTTGCCCAAATAAATTTAGTAAAAGTTGAACCAATTTGGCGAAGAAAAACTGCCGGGATCTTAATCGGTAGTGCCTGAAAAAGATATAAAAACTTTGGTAGAATACTCATTTTAATAATACTGCACCGACCAAACCACGAATGTAATCCATGATGCCATTTCTCTAATAAGGACCCTACTATTTTATATAACGGTGGAAAATTTATTTTAAAGGTGTCTCTATCGTTCGATGGTATTTGTGTACCCAAATAATTCAGTGCCGCCGCTACCCACTTAAACTTAAAATTCGGTTGGATGGAATTACGCAAAGGATGTAATGCAACCCCCATCGCTTCCGATTTAGTATAGTTTATTTTCAAATTTGATAGGGTGCTATAGATTTCAAACTCCTTCATAAGGTTGGGTAATGATACGTGTGGATTAGACATGGAGAACAGCAAGTCGTCTGCATACGCTGAGACTTTATAGTTATGATCTCCCAATTGTAACCCCTGAATATCCGGGTTTTGTCGGATCTTACTTAATAATGGCTCTATCGATAAAGCGAAAAGCAACGGTGAGAGAGGACAGCCCTGGCGTGTACCGTTCGAGATCTCAAACGGTTTTGAAAAGACTCCATTCACTCTCACAGAAGCATGTGGGGTGGTGTAAACACTTGAGATCCACTGAATCATATGTTCCCCCAATCCCACATGCCTTAGAACTTCAAACAGAAAACGCCAATTTACTCTATCGAACGCCTTTTCGGCGTCTGTGCTCAAGAAGACGCAGGGGATATTTATTTTATTCGCATAATGGACCAAATTGAGTACCTTAATGGTATTGTCCCTCGCTTAACGCGAGGGAATAAATCCTACTTGATCTAAATCTACCAATTGGCCCAGCAGTGGTTGCAATCGTGAGGCCAATATCTTCGTAAAAAGTTTCAGGTCTACGTTTAATAAAGAGATAGGCCTATAACTGCCGCACTCCGCCGGATCCTTCCCACTCACCGTAATATGTGCTAAGAGCGCATCTCGGGGGAATGCGGCAGTCTGACCCATCTCATTAAACATCTTTATCATCTGAGTACCAAGCAGTGGGAAAAAAATTTTGTAATATTGTATGGAAAATCCATCCGGACCTGGAGCCTTCCCGGGTTTTGCTGTTTTTAACACTACATTTAACTCCTCAATGGAAATTGGTGCTTCCAATTTTAGCCGATCTAATGATGATATCCGCGGTAAACGCGTTGTACGAAGATATTCCTCTAAAAATGCCCTAGGGACTGATGATGGTGTTAAATTATATAACGTGGAATAATATTCTCCAAATACTTGGGCTATTTCTTTTGGCAATGAAGTTAATCGGCCATCTTTCCTCTTTATTTGGGGTACATACACTGTAGCATTTTTTTCCTTAAGTTTCCCTGCCAGTAATTTACTGCATTTATTTTCCCATTCATAAGATGCCTTTCTACCCAATTGTAGTGCTGCTTTCGCTTTAAAACTGAGAATATCCGTAATCTGTTGCCTCACATGTGCCAATTCTATCCCCAAAGCTGGTGCCTGCGTCCTCTTGTGCTGGAGCTCCAATACTCGGACCTCCTCCAATAATTTCCCTATCTGTCTTTCTCTATCCCTCTTCAATCTGGATCCATGCTTAATCAAAATCCCCCGGATCACCGCCTTATGTGCCTCCCATATCGTACCCGGGTCCATCCCCGGGGTGTCATTCGTCTGGAAGTACGCTGTCATCTCTTTTGCTACATCTTCCCGAATATCGGGGATCTGTAACAGGCTCTCATTTAGACGCCATCTTCTCTCCGGGGAATAGACCGCGTCCGACAAAGAGAGGCACAGGGTGACCGGGGCATGGTCTGACCACGTTATATTCCCTATATGAACTTCCAATACTGAGGTAAGTAAGTAGTGTGGTATCAGGAATAGGTCTATGCGGGAGTATACTTGATGAGGATTAGAAAAAAAAGTGTAGTCTCTTTCATTTGCATGCATAATCCTCCATACATCTACCAATCGTACTTCGTGCAACTTCCGCAATATGCCCTTCCTGATGCCCCCTGCCACCGCGGAAGTCCCTGAGGAAGTGTCTAGACTTGGATCTAAGGGGATATTTAAATCTCCCCCTAGAATCAATTTCCCTTCTGTAAAGTCTGTTAGTTCTGACAGTACTTTCCTCATGAAGGCGTCTTGATGGACATTCGGTGAATACAATGTGGCCAGAGTTACTTTAACACTTCCTATGGATCCTTTAAGGAAGAGAAATCGACCATTTTTATCTAGACGTTTGTCTGTAAGTAGCCAAGGAATCCGATTAGAAATTAAGATCGATACCCCTTTGGATTTTGCCTCTTGATTACAGGCGTGATATACACATGAAAAAAATCTATTCTGTAGGAGGGGGAGTCCACCCTCCCTAAAATGCGTCTCCTGCACAAATGCTATATCTGTACCCCATCTTTTCAGATCATTTAGAAGCATCCTTCTCTTCTCTGGGACATTTAGTCCTTTAACATTTAGTGAGGTCACCTTTATTCCCTCCATCTCTTAAGGGTTGAACATATAACCACTAACAAAAAAAAAAAAAAAAAAAAAAAAAAATTTCCCTTTCCCTTACCCAAACACCCACCTCCCTCCAAAAAAGGAGCACCCACCTCTATACCACTAACCTATGGTTTCTGTGGGTGCTAAACTATATGGGGTACTTGATCTGAGTTGGCAGAGGAGCCCGGCTCCTCCCGTCCATCCCCCCGACTGTCTTTATAATCTCGTAATACTACCGCTGCGTTCCCTTTTCCCCTTCTCCCCCTCTCTCTTCCTCACAGCCCCCTCCTCCCTCCCCCCACATCTTACCCATTCTTCACTCTCAGTCCCGTCTCACTTCCTCCCATTCCCTCTTCTTCCTTCTCTACCTTTGAAAGATTTGGCATTTATTTATTTGTTTATTTATTTTGCCCCTTCCCCTTCCTCTTCCTCTCTCTCCCTCCCCTTACCTCCTTCATTAAACTGTTCCCTTCACTTTATACATAATATTTCTTCTTCTCCCTTTTTTTCTCCTCCCCTCCTCCCCTATCATTTCTATTGTTATCTCAACGAGATTCAATTCTTACTCTCCTCCCATGTATCTCCAAAAACCCTTGATCCTTTATAGATCGTACCCAATACCTCAATTTAACTAATACCAAACTTTAGTATTATATTCTTAAAATATCAGTTTATTAACTTCATTGGGACTCAATATTTTGGGGTCCATATCTATTTTACTATGTCTACTGTCCTTAATTTATCCCCCTAGTAAATTACCTACTTTAAATATCCTCGACTCTCAGCGTCGGTCTGCCAAGCCATTAGTGCAACCACAAAAAAAAAAAAAAAAAAAAAGGGGGTGTACTATGTATTACACCTAGAAAAAAAACTAAACTAAATAAGTTGTGAGTGTTTCTTTAGACAAAGAGACCTCCAAAATTCTATTTACTTGGGGGTAATTCCCCTATTACATACTCCTCATTTTACGTCTCGTTATCCGAAAAGTGCCTTATTTCTTACCTCTTGTATCTTAAGTGATTAGTGATTGAATTTTACAAACAAAAAAAAAAAAAAAACAAGCATCAACCCATATCTGGGCAACTCCAACCCCACCCCCCCTCCCCTCATGCCCCTCCTACCACCGCATCTACCTCTAGAAAAAAAAAAAAAAAAAAAAAAAAAACATTCACAACCATTTCTTGAAAGTTATAAATACGTGTCACTCATTTGTACATTATCTGTGATATCCATACTTAGACAATCTTATTATCTATTCCACCGTGTAATATGAGGCCTTAACAGTCCGACACTGGGAGCCCAATATAAAAAAAAAAGATTAAGGGGGATCAAAAAGATAAATTGACATAGTAAGGACCACACAAAAAAAAAGAAAAAAAAAAGGGAGATAGAGGGAGAGTAAGATTAGACTGCTCCACCTACTCTGGGGGGAGACCTGGGGGAAGGGAAGGATAGGGGAGAAAAAATAAATAGGCAAACAAAATAAACAAAAAAAAGAAAAAGAAGGGGAAGGGGAACAAACCAAAAAAAAAAAAAAAAAGGGGAGGGGAAAAAAAAAAAAAAAAAAAAAGAGGACTTAGGGGAGACGTGGGGGGGGGGGGGCATTTAAACGTCCTATCAATTGGTTCAGGTCCAGTCTGTTAACCATCACTTTGGGGCGCAGTTCCCTGGGCCCCACCATCTCTTCTTCTCTGTGGCAATACTTCCTCAGTCCTTGGGACCCCTACTCGTCCTCTCGGTCCCTGAATATGCTGTAACCAATTTGGAACCTCCATTACTTCCATCTCCAAAAAAGAGAACAACTCAGGAAGTTCCGAGGGGTGTCGTAGGACAAATGTCTTTTGATCTTTCTTTATTATTAATGCCATAGGATATCCCCATCGATATGTCCCCCCTATCTTCTTAATATTATCCAGAAATGGACGCAGCATGGCTCTTCGCTGTAAGGTAGCGCGAGATAGGTCTGGGAGAATTTTTACTTGCTGTCCCTCATAGACAATCTCTCCTATTTCCCAGGCCTTACGACTTATTAATTCTTTGTGGGCATAGCGATGAAAACATCCTATCACATCTCTAGGTCTATTTAAGTTCACTGAGGGGGGTCCCAAGGCTCTATGTAGCCTCTCGAATTCTAAATCCTGTGAAGGAGGGGGAGTAGCCAACTTTTTACAAATCTCCATTATTGTATGCTGTAAAGCATCCCCTCCTATTGCCTCAGGCACCCCTCTGAACCTCAAATTTTTACGCCTGCTGCGGTCCTCAAGTTCCTCTAAACGGAGCTGCATAGGGGAGACATAAGGGGTTTGTACTGTTTGTGTTATTTGTACCTGTTCCAATTGCGCAATTCGGTCTTCCAAGGCTGCCAATGCTGTTTCATCCTGTTTCAGTCTGTCCGCCAGGCATTGCACCTCCTCTCGTACCCCCTCCACATCCCTTTGGTGTACCTCTTCCATGCGAGCAACTATAGCTTCCATATCTGAGCGCGTCGGCAGGGTCTGCATTACCCTCAGAAGTGTCTTAATATCAGGGTCTCCTAGGCCCGTAGCCACCTCATGCTGCTCCTTTGATCTCTGTGTCTGCTCCTCTGCCGCGCACTGCATTTTTACTTTCACTTTCGCTGCTTCTAGCCGGGTAGGTGGAGCAAGCTGTGCCGGTTCTCTGGATACTACACACAGTGCCGCCCCTCGTGTCTCCAGCTCACGATCGCGGGATACCTCCGCTCTCGTACGGAGAAAGTATTGTGGGATTTCTAACTGCTTTGGCGCTCGCTGTATTTTGTTTTCTTTCTTCTTCATTCCGGGCTTGATTTCAGGATGAGGGTAATCTGCTTAAGCATATGGGAATGCAGCCGCGATATCCATCATAGTCAGCCAGGTGGGTGGACGGAGCTCCGCAGACTCGTGTGTCTCTACTCCGCCATCTCAAACCACTCCCACGATGGCGGTCCTTTTACTCAAACCGTCAATGTCATTGTTATACTGTTATACACCTACAGACCTGATTGCTGCTCACCAAGTAGGGACCTGTAAGTTCATTGAGGGCAGGGACAAACTGCCCCATGCTTCACTGTAGAGATGGAATTGGCCAGGTGATGAGCAATGCCTGGTTTCCTCAAGACACGATGCTTGCTATTCAGGCCAAAGAGTTCAAGCTTTGTTTCATCAGACCAGAGAATTTTGTTTCTCATGGTCTGAGAGTCCTTCAGGTGGGCTGTCATGTGCCTTTTACTAAGGAGTGGCTTCCGTCTGGCCACTCTACCATACAGGCCTAATTGGTGGAGTGCTGCAGAGATGGCTGTTCTTCTGGAAGGTTACCCTCTCTCCACAGAGAAATGCTGGAGCTCTGTCAGAGTAACCATCAGATTCTTGGTCACCTCCTTGACTAAGGCCCTTCTCCCTCAATCACTCAGTTTGACCGGGCGGCCTGCTCTGGTGGTTCCAAACTTCTTCCATTTACAGATGATGGAGGCCACTGTGCTCATTGGGACCTTCAATGCTGCAGACATTTTTCTGTACCCTTCTCCAGATCTGTGCCTCAATACAATCCTTTTCCCGGAGGTCTACAGACAATTCCTTGGACTTCATGGCTTGGTTTGTGCTCTGACATGCACTGTTAACTGTGGAACCTTATATAGTGTAGAGAGGTGTGTGCCTTTCCAAATCATGTCCAACCAACTGAATTTACCACAGGTGGAACACAATCAAGCTGTAGAAACATCTCAAGGATGATCAGTGGAAACAGGATGCACCTGAGCTCAATTTTGAGTGTCATGGCAAAGGCTGTGAATACTTATGTACAAGGGATTTTTTTTATAAATTTACAAATATTTCAAACAAACTTCTTTTACGTTGTCATTATGGGGTATTGCTTGTAGAATTTTGAGTAAAATGTTTTATTTAATCCATTTTGGAATAAGGCTGTAACATAACAAAATGCGGAAAAAGTGAAGCGTTGTGAATACTTTCTGTATGCACTGTAAGTACCTAATATTAAATAAGTAATAAACAAAAATCACGCTTGCAATGGTCCCAGCATATGAATTTTTTGTTTTGTTTCCAGCTCTTTGCACAGTATGGCACGGTAGCAGGATTACTTAGAATAACTTCTGTAAATAAAATCCATATAAGATTCATTAGTTTAAAGGTAAAAAACTAAGCTGCAGAGAAAGAGCCGAGTGAATTACATTTTAATTAGTGGAATAAAAATGTTGTTTGATCCATCACTTTTTTTTTGTTAGCTTATAATTAAAATAATTATTTCTGCTTAATGTAGATAGTTCTACTCTCACGAGAAGCTATTTGTTCTGGAATGTGGAATCATTAGTTGGAATGTGATAAAGGCACGCAGAAACATAAAGAGGATAAATGATTTTGAATAGGATTTAAAGTGAAACTCACTTATGTTTTAGGGCCCAATCATAACAGCGCGTGCACTTTATGGTGCGCATATGGCACACTGGTGTCATGCCACATTTTACTTTTTCTGTTTTTAAACTTTCTTTATCACTTGACAAAGATTAAACAAATCTTAGGGGTGGATTTACTAAACTGGAGCAACTGCACTTACAAAGTGCACAGTATGTAAAGTAAAGTGATCTAGCGCATAAATACAAACACCCTCTTACAAATGTGTCAATTATAACACCAATTCGTGATAGTGAATCTCTATAGAGATAACAATAAACTTGATGTGATAACAAAGTGACAAAATAGTAAATAAATAAATATATCAATCAACATAAAAGTCTAGATATTGCTGGAATAACAAATAAAAAGCGAATAGTTCAGGGAAAAAACTCTAATAGTTCAGGAAAAAACTCTAATAAATATAGAGCTGTATGAACGGACAAGTCCGTGGATCACTTTGAAGATAACCACGAGGAGATACACCCAGTGTAGGTTCTGTAATGGATAGTCTCTTAATCGATATCCCCAGTAGTAATTGACAACTGTCAGCAAGGCAAGATATATACAATCCAAAAATGGGCTATCTAGCCTCTCACCTCATGGGTTCTTTATAAAGCGTGTGGTCAGAGACAATACGATCCTCCTTTCCTCTTGAGGTCCTATCTCCGTTTGGGGGAGCCTTGCCCCGGTATACTGTATCAAATCCCGTCTCTTGTATCACTGTCCTCCAGCCTAGCAGGCTACGGATGGATAGATATGGGCACTCTCCACGTGTATACACCGCCAAACGATAGAAGTGGGAACAAACAAAAGTAGAAAAGGAGTGCCTCCAATAGTGAAGTATGTTTAAACAGGAAGACTTTATTAAACAAATGAGCAAAGAAAAATTCTAAAAATAGCTAAAATGGACTCTTACAGTGTTAAAAAACAAATCAAGCAAATAGTAAGCACAATGGCGTCTGAACGCCGATCTCACGTCACTTCCGGTTCAAAGGGTGACTGTTTCCGATCCCTCCCTACGCGTTACGTCATGTGACTTCATCAGGGGAACCGGATTGGTTGAACCCTCATTGTTTATATATTGAAAAACCGGAAGTTACATGGCGGCCATTTTGTTGTAGTCCGTTGTGTAAAAATGGCGCTGCCAGACTTTCATTCAATAAAGGGGTTTTGACTTCATGAGAGAGTTGTCATTTCATTTATATATCAAATATTAATTTAAATAGATCTTTCTTTTCTTTATTGTAATTATACATGGAGTAGTGTCCAAATGTGTCATACTTTAATTTAAGATCATATAGTAAACTTGAAGTACTGTGTTATAGCGGGTCGATATGTATTCCTCGCTTATGTATAAAAATCAGTGCTTCAAATTATACTGTATCTTAGCGCAGCTTTCCACAAAAAATTCCAATCATAGGATCTATTTATGTATAAGCCACCACACGGCCATATTCTGGTGGCCTGTTGTGCTATCTGAGCCATTCAGTGTACATAGTGCAGTGAAGACTAGTGTTCTTATACATATTATAGAAGGCACCCCCGCGGCCATTTTCTAGTGGCCCGTTGTGTCAGTTTGAAACTTCCATTTTGGAATAGACCGCTGTGTGTCTCAGCATATTAGTTGCTCATCTGGACATACTTTGCTGACAGTTCCAATTTGGTCTGCCAGAGTGCAAGACCAGAGCTTCATTCACATGACTGCAAGTCCGTGTGAACTTCTTAAACAATCTAAAAACCGAGCCACGTCATATATATACTATTAAGAGCTCTAAAACATAGTATATATAAAAACCTTGTATTATGTAAAAACCTCGTATCATAAAAACTAAATAGTTAAATAAGCTATTTTATTACTCAAAAGCACGTATTAAGTTAATAGTATAGGGGACCATTGTATATGTCCCCGTCAGACGGTAGAGCAGATGGATGTATCCCATCAGATTCCGGGTTACCAAAATTCCGGAAATCAAATCATAAATCAATACCGAATACGTGCAATAATGTTCCAAATATTAAAATGAAATTAAAAATATTAATTAATTTAAAACTGAATTAAGTGCGCATAATAAAGTCAACTTATAGTGATAAGCTTAGTTAAGACCTAGTCTAAAAATATTTTATAATCAGTGCTGGCCTGATTAATAAAATATTAATAAAAATTGCTGAAGGCCCCAGCCGCACCTTCCATAAATTTCTGGAAGAGGTTAGTGAATACAGTATCAATTTAGATAGCAATGGGTATAATTAATAAACGGGGAGACTTAAAATTAGATATATGTACCGGAAATGACCTGATATCACATGCATTCATTACATTAATACAGTATATCTCAAATGTAGAAAAGATTAAAAATTGCTCAAAAAACAATTTAGATCAAATTCCACATTTAACCCTTCAGGTACTAAAGTCCTCATGGTAAAAATCCACATGGATTCTTTCTGGCTAATTGTACGTATCTTATGACTGCCCCTCCATGACGGTTTATACTTTTCTATTCCCCAAAATTGCATTTGGGAAGGGTCTCTGTTGTGTACTAGATCAAAGTGCTTGGATAAATTGTGCTTGGGGAAACCGTTAATGATGTTTTTGACATGCTCTTTGATCCTAACTTTCAATTGTCTTTTTGTCCTCCCTATATACTGCAAATTGCAACTACACTGTATACAGTAGACGGCCCCCTCTGTATGACATCCTATAAAATCACGTATTTTATAGGTTTGTCCCGTACTAGTTGATGTGAATTCGGTCCTTTTTCCTTGAAATTTCCTCGCTTTGCAGCACGCAAAGCAATTTCTGCACGGATAGAATCCTGTGCCTGAAAAGAATGTGTAGCCTGGTTTAGTAGGTTGCTCTATAACCGATTTCACTACTAGATCCCTCAGAGTAGGTGCCCTTTTAAAAATGATATTAGGATTCAATGGTAAGATAGTTTTGAGATCTCTGTCATTTGTTAGTATATGCCAATGTCGTTTGATCAGTTTAGTAACCTCTTTATGCTGGATATTATAGTCTAGTATTAGACATGGTGCTTGATTATGGATTCCTTTCATGTCCTTTGTTTTAGTTTGTAGCATAGTTGTTCTATCCATGTCTCTTACTTGCATTATTTGTTTCTTTATCCATACATCTTTGTATCCTTTTTCTTTAAATCTATTTCCTATAAGGTCCGCTTGTTCCATAAAGTCATCAGGATTGGTACAATTTCTTCTTATCCTTACCAGCTGACCTTTAGGTATATTAAAAAGCCAGGGCTTAAAATGGCAACTGTTGATAGATAGGTAACTGTTAGCATCTACATTTTTAAAGTGCGTTTTAGTGATTATCTTGTTCTCCTCTATGGATATGTTCAAGTCGAGGAAATCTATCGTTTTCTCATCAATCTTCCACACTAAATTTATGTTTTTATCATTGATGTTTAAATTGCCCAAGAACTCCTCCAAAGATAGTTTACTTCCATTCCACAGAATGATTAAATCATCAATATATCTTCTATATAGCGTTAATTCTGCTGGCATATTTCGATATACTGCTTCCTCTTCCCAGTGGGCCATAAATGCGTTTGCCACACTTGGGGCGAATTTGGCCCCCATTGCAATACCAATAGCTTGCCTGTAATAACATTGGTTATGCCAGAAATAGCTATGTTTCAGACAAAAGTCCAGGCATTTAATCAGAAATTTTCTCTGCTTACACCCCAAAGTGCTATGTGCTCTTAGCAGCCATTTGGTAGCTGCACATGCTTCGTGATGTTGCACTATGGTATATAGCGAAGACACATCAGCAGTCGCCAATAATGTGCGACCTTCCAAAACCGGTACTGTGTTTAATAATTGTAGCACATGCTTAGTGTCTTTTAAATAAGCCCTTGTGTTTTGTACTGCTGGCTGTATAAAATGGTCTATATATTCTCCTGTCCTTGAAGTTAAGGAGTCAATGCCATTTACTATCGGTCTTCCTGGGGGTGATTCTTTGTCCTTATGTATCTTTGGGATTGTATAAATAATTGGAGTCCTGCAAGCCTCTGGGATTAAATACTTGGCTTCTCTTTTGTTAAGGATGTCTTTCTTCATTCCCAAACTAACTACTGATTCCAGCTCCTTCTTGTAGGCATTAGTGGGATTTCCTAACAGTTTAATGTACGTCTTCTCGTCATTCAGTTGTCTTTCTAGTTCATGTAGGTATTGCTCCTTTGATTGTATGACTACTGCTCCTCCCTTGTCCGCAGGTCTTATGACTATGTCCTTTCGTTGTTTCAATGACTTTATGCCATTTTTTATGTGGATAGGGTCAGACACTTTTTTAATCTCAAGGGATTGCAAGTCTTCAATCACTAATTTCTTAAAAACCTCAATATGTTGGTTATTAGTGACTTTTGGGTTGTATATAGACTTGTTCCGGAGCGAACTTTGTATAGGTGATTCAGCATTCCTTACAGTAATGGTCCTAGATTTAAATGGGTTATTCATGATATACTTCTTTATATTTAATTTTCTAACATACTTTTGGATCCCAATATATGCATCAAATTTATTCAGATTTTTGACCGGGGCATGTTTAAGCCCCTTATCTAGTACCGCCAATTCGTCTGTCGAAATGGATTTACCGCTTAGATTGATGACTCCTTCTCCAACTACTCTCTTTTTCTCTTGGACTCTCTTTCCCGCTCTGCAGCCTCTCTTGTTTCGGGGCTGTCGGCAGATCTGGCCTCCTCTGGTTTCCTTCTCGGCGAGCGGTGTAGTTCCTGCGGAGATCTTCTGGGGGAGTTGTGTCTTCTCTCCCTGTCTAAAAAAGCCCCTTGTTGGTTCCTATCATATTGATATTGGTTCCTATCATATTGATACTGTTGATTGGCATTATCATAATAATGATAATCCTGATGTGGTCTAAGAGGTTCGAACCTATTATAGGTATGTATTGGACTTCTGTCCGGTCTTGGTTGTTGATAATACTGTTGTTGTTGTACTGGCGGTCCTCTCGAGTCCTTCTGGTTGTGTTGCCAGTGGTTATATGGTATTTTAAAAGGTTTTTTAAAAGGTTTTTTCCAAAATTTCTTTGGTGTTTGTTGCCCATATTGGCCCATGTTACGTGGGTCTTGGTGCGGTCTTGGTGTCTCATACTGATGTTGATTTCTTTGATCATAGTTAGATCTGGCCATAGATGAATCACCATGGTCATATTGATGTTGACCTCTTTGATCATAGTTTGATCTGGCCAAAGATGGATCTGCATTTTCCCATCAAGATCCATTAGATGGGTATAGAGATGTAGGATCTTGTATCCGTACCTCCCTCATTGGGGTTGCATAATTGGATGGCTGCGTTGATGGTTCTGGTTTGTTTTGCCACTTAAAGGCACGGTTGGCTTTATAATCTGCAACATCTCTCTGATACTTTTTTATCTTCCGTTGTTGCGCTTCCAAGTCTTTAGTGATGAGATCTTTATTAAGTTGTAGGGCTAGTTTCTTAAAATCTGCTGAGTCCTTGTATGGTTCCAATTTTGTTTTAGTTTCTTCAATTAGTGTCTCAACAGCCTGAGTTTTTCTTTGTTTTCTTTTCAGCAATAACCTCAGACAGTCTACACTTCTGCTATTGAAAAACTCGAACCACTCCTCCATGGAGTCTTTATCCACCAATCCATCATTGGGTGGTATGTCCCATCGTAAACGCCTGGGGACTATATTCTCTCTTATATACCGTTCAAATGTGTGGGTATCCCACCATAAATTGACTTTTTTCTCCATTTGATGTCCAAGTTTTTTAACTATTCCTTCCAGATCATTATTATGTGTTTTAATTTGTGAATTAAAAACATCATCTAAATTAACACTTCTATTTTCTAAAAAAGTGAACACATCCATAATCGCAGCAGAGGGAAAATTGTGAAGTGTATCAATAGAATAAGTGGAGGTGACCTCCGCGCTGTATTATTGGATGATGGAATAGAATACTCCACCCGTGTACAATCAATAAATATTAATAAATAAACAAGTGCCTGTGCATAAATAAATATTAATAAGTGCATGTGCATAAATATTCCATCTATGCTAAAACGTAAAAAGAATAAATCTGAGGTGTGTTATCCAATAGAGATAAAATCTTCCTTGGAATAAAAAGCAGCCAAATCTAATAGTGTTCACATACACCTAAAAAATCATGTAAAGTAAAGTGATCTAGCGCATAAATACAAACACCCTCTTACAAATGTGTCAATTATAACACCAATTCGTGATAGTGAATCTCTATAGAGATAACAATAAACTTGATGTGATAACAAAGTGACAAAATAGTAAATAAATAAATATATCAATCAACATAAAAGTCTAGATATTGCTGGAATAACAAATAAAAAGCGAATAGTTCAGGGAAAAAACTCTAATAGTTCAGGAAAAAACTCTAATAAATATAGAGCTGTATGAACGGACAAGTCCGTGGATCACTTTGAAGATAACCACGAGGAGATACACCCAGTGTAGGTTCTGTAATGGATAGTCTCTTAATCGATATCCCCAGTAGTAATTGACAACTGTCAGCAAGGCAAGATATATACAATCCAAAAATGGGCTATCTAGCCTCTCACCTCATGGGTTCTTTATAAAGCGTGTGGTCAGAGACAATACGATCCTCCTTTCCTCTTGAGGTCCTATCTCCGTTTGGGGGAGCCTTGCCCCGGTATACTGTATCAAATCCCATCTCTTGTATCACTGTCCTCCAGCCTAGCAGGCTACGGATGGATAGATATGGGCACTCTCCACGTGTATACACCGCCAAACGATAGAAGTGGGAACAAACAAAAGTAGAAAAGGAGTGCCTCCAATAGTGAAGTATGTTTAAACAGGAAGACTTTATTAAACAAATGAGCAAAGAAAAAATTCTAAAAATAGCTAAAATGGACTCTTACAGTGTTAAAAAACAAATCAAGCAAATAGTAAGCACAATGGCGTCTGAATGCCGATCTCACGTCACTTCCGGTTCAAAGGGTGACTGTTTCCGATCCCTCCCTACGCGTTACGTCATGTGACTTCATCAGGGGAACCGGATTGGTTGAACCCTCATTGTTTATATATTGAAAAACCGGAAGTTACATGGCGGCCATTTTGTTGTAGTCCGTTGTGTAAAAATGGCGCTGCCAGACTTTCATTCAATAAAGGGGTTTTGACTTCATGAGAGAGTTGTCATTTCATTTATATATCAAATATTAATTTAAATAGATCTTTCTTTTCTTTATTGTAATTATACATGGAGTAGTGTCCAAATGTGTCATACTTTAATTTAAGATCATATAGTAAACTTGAAGTACTGTGTTATAGCGGGTCGATATGTATTCCTCGCTTATGTATAAAAATCAGTGCTTCAAATTATACTGTATCTTAGCGCAGCTTTCCACAAAAAATTCCAATCATAGGATCTATTTATGTATAAGCCACCACACGGCCATATTCTGGTGGCCTGTTGTGCTATCTGAGCCATTCAGTGTACATAGTGCAGTGAAGACTAGTGTTCTTATACATATTATAGAAGGCACCCCCGCGGCCATTTTCTAGTGGCCCGTTGTGTCAGTTTGAAACTTCCATTTTGGAATAGACCGCTGTGTGTCTCAGCATATTAGTTGCTCATCTGGACATACTTTGCTGACAGTTCCAATTTGGTCTGCCAGAGTGCAAGACCAGAGCTTTATTCACATGACTGCAAGTCCGTGTGAACTTGTTAAACAATCTAAAAACCGAGCCACGTATATATATACTATTAAGAGCTCTAAAACATAGTATATATAAAAACCTTGTATTATGTAAAAACCTCGTATCATAAAAACTAAATAGTTAAATAAGCTATTTTATTACTCAAAAGCACGTATTAAGTTAATAGTATAGGGGACCATTGTATATGTCCCCGTCAGACGGTAGAGCAGATGGATGTATCCCATCAGATTCCGGGTTACCAAAATTCCGGAAATCAAAACATAAATCAATACCGAATACGTGCAATAATGTTCCAAATATTAAAATGAAATTAAAAATATTAATTAATTTAAAACTAAATTAAGTGCGCATAATAAAGTCAACTTATAGTGATAAGCTTAGTTAAGACCTAGTCTAAAAATATTTTATAATCAGTGCTGGCCTGATTAATAAAATATTAATAAAAATTGCTAAAAATGCCATTACAGTATCAATTTAGATAGCAATGGGTATACTTAATAAACGGGGAGACTTAAAATTAAATATATGTACCGGAAATGACCTGATATCACATACATTCATTTCATTAATACAGTATATCTCAAAAGTAGAAAAGATTAAAAATTACTCAAAAAACAGTTTAGATCAAATTCCACATTTAACCCTTCAGGTACCAAAGTCCTCATGGTAAAAATCCACATGGATTCTTTCTGGCTAATCGTGCGTATCTTATGACTGCCCCTCCATGACGGTTTATACTTTTCTATTCCCCAAAACTGCATCTGAGAAGGGTCTCTGTTGTGTACTAAATCGAAGTGTTTGGATAAATTGTGCTTGGGGAAACCATTAATAATGTTTTTGACATGCTCTTTGATCCTAACTTTCAGTTGTCTTTTTGTCCTCCCTATATACTGCAAATTGCAGCTACACTGTATACAATAGACGGCCCCCTCTGTATGACATCCTATAAAATCACGTATTTTATGGGTTTGTCCCGTACTAGTTGATGTGAATTCGGTCCTTTTTCCTTGAAATTTCCTCGCTTTGCAACACGCAAAACAATTTCTGCACGGATAGAATCCTGTGCCTGAAAAGAATGTGTAGCCTGGTTTAGTAGGTTGCTCTATAACCGATTTCACTACTAGATCCCTCAGAGTAGGTGCCCTTTTAAAAATGATATTAGGATTCAATGGTAAGATAGTTTTGAGATCTCTGTCATTTGTTAGTATGTGCCAATGTCGTTTGATCAGTTTGGTAACCTCTTTATGCTGGATATTGAAGTCTAGTATTAGACATGGTGCTTGATTATGGATTCCCTTCATGTCCTTTGATTTAGTTTGTAGCATAGTTGTTCTATCCATGTCTCTTACTTGCATTATTTGTTTCTTTATCCATACATCTTTGTATCCTTTTTCTTTAAATCTGTTTCCTATAAGGTCCGCTTGTTCCATAAAGTCATCCGGATTGGTACAATTCCTTCTTATCCTTACCAACTGACCTTTAGGTATATTAAAGAGCCAGGGCTTAAAATGGCTAGGCTGGAGGACAGTGATACAAGAGACGGGATTTGATACAGTATACCGAGGCAAGGCTCCCCCAAACGGAGATAGGACCTCAAGAGGAAAGGAGGATCGTATTGTCTCTGACCACACGCTTTATAAAGAACCCATGAGGTGAGAGGCTAGATAGCCCATTTTTGGATTGTATATATCTTGCCTTGCTGACAGTTGTCAATTACTACTGGGGATATCGATTAAGAGACTATCCATTACAGAACCTACACTGGGTGTATCTCCTCGTGGTTATCTTCAAAGTGATCCACGGACTTGTCCGTTCATACAGCTCTATATTTATTAGAGTTTTTTCCTGAACTATTAGAGTTTTTTCCCTGAACTATTCGCTTTTTATTTGTTATTCCAGCAATATCTAGACTTTTATGTTGATTGATATATTTATTTATTTACTATTTTGTCACTTTGTTATCACATCAAGTTTATTGTTATCTCTATAGAGATTCACTATCACGAATTGGTGTTATAATTGACACATTTGTAAGAGGGTGTTTGTATTTATGCGCTAGATCACTTTACTTTACATGATTTTTTAGGTGTATGTGAACACTATTAGATTTGGCTGCTTTTTATTCCAAGGAAGATTTTATCTCTATTGGATAACACACCTCAGATTTATTCTTTTTACGTTTTAGCATAGATGGAATATTTATGCACATGCACTTATTAATATTTATTTATGCACAGGCACTTGTTTATTTATTAATATTTATTGATTGTACACGGGTGGAGTATTCTATTCCATCATCCAATAATACAGCGCGGAGGTCACCTCCACTTATTCTATTGATACACTTCACAATTTTCCCTCTGCTGCGATTATGGATGTGTTCACTTTTTTAGAAAATAGAAGTGTTAATTTAGATGATGTTTTTAATTCACAAATTAAAACACATAATAATGATCTGGAAGGAATAGTTAAAAAACTTGGACATCAAATGGAGAAAAAAGTCAATTTATGGTGGGATACCCACACATTTGAACGGTATATAAGAGAGAATATAGTCCCCAGGCGTTTACGATGGGACATACCACCCAATGATGGATTGGTGGATAAAGACTCCATGGAGGAGTGGTTCGAGTTTTTCAATAGCAGAAGTGTAGACTGTCTGAGGTTATTGCTGAAAAGAAAACAAAGAAAAACTCAGGCTGTTGAGACACTAATTGAAGAAACTAAAACAAAATTGGAACCATACAAGGACTCAGCAGATTTTAAGAAACTAGCCCTACAACTTAATAAAGATCTCATCACTAAAGACTTGGAAGCGCAACAACGGAAGATAAAAAAAGTATCAGAGAGATGTTGCAGATTATAAAGCCAACCGTGCCTTTAAGTGGCAAAACAAACCAGAACCATCAACGCAGCCATCCAATTATGCAACCCCAATGAGGGAGGTACGGATACAAGATCCTACATCTCTATACCCATCTAATGGATCTAGATGGGAAAATGCAGATCCATCTTTGGCCAGATCAAACTATGATCAAAGAGGTCAACATCAATATGACCATGGTGATTCATCTATGGCCAGATCTAACTATGATCAAAGAAATCAACATCAGTATGAGACACCAAGACCGCACCAAGACCCACGTAACATGGGCCAATATGGGCAACAAACACCAAAGAAATTTTGGAAAAAACCTTTTAAAAAACCTTTTAAAAAACCATATAACCACTGGCAACACAACCAGAAGGACTCGAGAGGACCGCCAGTACAACAACAACAGTATTATCAACAACCAAGACCGGACAGAAGTCCAATACATACCTATAATAGGTTCGAACCTCTTAGACCACATCAGGATTATCATTATTATGATAATGCCAATCAACAGTATCAATATGATAGGAACCAATATCAATATGATAGGAACCAACAAGGGGCTTTTTTAGACAGGGAGAGAAGACACAACTCCCCCAGAAGATCTCCGCAGGAACTACACCGCTCGCCGAGAAGGAAACCAGAGGAGGCCAGATCTGCCGACAGCCCCGAAACAAGAGAGGCTGCAGAGCGGGAAAGAGAGTCCAAGAGAAAAAGAGAGTAGTTGGAGAAGGAGTCATCAATCTAAGCGGTAAATCCATTTCGACAGACGAATTGGCGGTACTAGATAAGGGGCTTAAACATGCCCCGGTCAAAAATCTGAATAAATTTGATGCATATATTGGGATCCAAAAGTATGTTAGAAAATTAAATATAAAGAAGTATATCATGAATAACCCATTTAAATCTAGGACCATTACTGTAAGGAATGCTGAATCACCTATACAAAGTTCGCTTCGGAACAAGTCTATATACAACCCAAAAGTCACTAATAACCAACATATTGAGGTTTTTAAGAAATTAGTGATTGAAGACTTGCAATCCCTTGAGATTAAAAAAGTGTCTGACCCTATCCACATAAAAAATGGCATAAAGTCATTGAAACAACGAAAGGACATAGTCATAAGACCTGCGGACAAGGGAGGAGCAGTAGTCATACAATCAAAGGAGCAATACCTACATGAACTAGAAAGACAACTGAATGACGAGAAGACGTACATTAAACTGTTAGGAAATCCCACTAATGCCTACAAGAAGGAGCTGGAATCAGTAGTTAGTTTGGGAATGAAGAAAGACATCCTTAACAAAAGAGAAGCCAAGTATTTAATCCCAGAGGCTTGCAGGACTCCAATTATTTATACAATCCCAAAGATACATAAGGACAAAGAATCACCCCCAGGAAGACCGATAGTAAATGGCATTGACTCCTTAACTTCAAGGACAGGAGAATATATAGACCATTTTATACAGCCAGCAGTACAAAACACAAGGGCTTATTTAAAAGACACTAAGCATGTGCTACAATTATTAAACACAGTACCGGTTTTGGAAGGTCGCACATTATTGGCGACTGCTGATGTGTCTTCGCTATATACCATAGTGCAACATCACGAAGCATGTGCAGCTACCAAATGGCTGCTAAGAGCACATAGCACTTTGGGGTGTAAGCAGAGAAAATTTCTGATTAAATGCCTAGACTTTTGTCTGAAACATAGCTATTTCTGGCATAACCAATGTTATTACAGGCAAGCTATTGGTATTGCAATGGGGGCCAAATTCGCCCCAAGTGTGGCAAACGCATTTATGGCCCACTGGGAAGAGGAAGCAGTATATCGAAATATGCCAGCAGAATTAACGCTATATAGAAGATATATTGATGATTTAATCATTCTGTGGAATGGAAGTAAACTATCTTTGGAGGAGTTCTTGGGCAATTTAAACATCAATGATAAAAACATAAATTTAGTGTGGAAGATTGATGAGAAAACGATAGATTTCCTCGACTTGAACATATCCATAGAGGAGAACAAGATAATCACTAAAACGCACTTTAAAAATGTAGATGCTAACAGTTACCTATCTATCAACAGTTGCCATTTTAAGCCCTGGCTCTTTAATATACCTAAAGGTCAGCTGGTAAGGATAAGAAGGAATTGTACCAATCCGGATGACTTTATGGAACAAGCGGACCTTATAGGAAACAGATTTAAAGAAAAAGGATACAAAGATGTATGGATAAAGAAACAAATAATGCAAGTAAGAGACATGGATAGAACAACTATGCTACAAACTAAATCAAAGGACATGAAGGGAATCCATAATCAAGCACCATGTCTAATACTAGACTTCAATATCCAGCATAAAGAGGTTACCAAACTGATCAAACGACATTGGCACATACTAACAAATGACAGAGATCTCAAAACTATCTTACCATTGAATCCTAATATCATTTTTAAAAGGGCACCTACTCTGAGGGATCTAGTAGTGAAATCGGTTATAGAGCAACCTACTAAACCAGGCTACACATTCTTTTCAGGCACAGGATTCTATCCGTGCAGAAATTGTTTTGCGTGTTGCAAAGCGAGGAAATTTCAAGGAAAAAGGACCGAATTCACATCAACTAGTACGGGACAAACCCATAAAATACGTGATTTTATAGGATGTCATACAGAGGGGGCCGTCTATTGTATACAGTGTAGCTGCAATTTGCAGTATATAGGGAGGACAAAAAGACAACTGAAAGTTAGGATCAAAGAGCATGTCAAAAACATTATTAATGGTTTCCCCAAGCACAATTTATCCAAACACTTCGATTTAGTACACAACAGAGACCCTTCTCAGATGCAATTTTGGGGAATAGAAAAGTATAAACCGTCATGGAGGGGCAGTCATAAGATACGTACGATTAGCCAGAAAGAATCCATGTGGATTTTTACCATGAGGACTTTGGTACCTGAAGGGTTAAATGTGGAATTTGATCTAAACTGTTTTTTGAGTAATTTTTAATCTTTTCTACTTTTGAGATATACTGTATTAATGAAATGAATGTATGTGATATCAGGTCATTTCCGGTACATATATTTAATTTTAAGTCTCCCCGTTTATTAAGTATACCCATCGCTATCTAAATTGATACTGTAATGGCATTTTTAGCAATTTTTATTAATATTTTATTAATCAGGCCAGCACTGATTATAAAATATTTTTAGACTAGGTCTTAACTAAGCTTATCACTATAAGTTGACTTTACTATGCGCATTTAATTCAGTTTTAAATTAATTAATATTTTTAATTTCATTTTAATATTTGGAACATTATTGCACGTATTCGGTATTGATTTATGATTTGATTTCCGGAATTTTGGTAACCCGGAATCTGATGGGATACATCCATCTGCTCTACCGCCTGACGGGGACATATACAATGGTCCCCTATACTATTAACTTAATACGTGCTTTTGAGTAATAAAATAGCTTATTTAACTATTTAGTTTTTATGATACGAGGTTTTTACATAATACAAGGTTTTTATATATACTATGTTTTAGAGCTCTTAATAGTATATATATACGTGGCTCGGTTTTTAGATTGTTTAAGAAGTTCACACGGACTTGCAGTCATGTGAATGAAGCTCTGGTCTTGCACTCTGGCAGACCAAATTGGAACTGTCAGCAAAGTATGTCCAGATGAGCAACTAATATGCTGAGACACACAGCGGTCTATTCCAAAATGGAAGTTTCAAACTGACACAACGGGCCACTAGAAAATGGCCGCGGGGGTGCCTTCTATAATATGTATAAGAACACTAGTCTTCACTGCACTATGTACACTGAATGGCTCAGATAGCACAACAGGCCACCAGAAAATGGCCGTGGGGTGGCTTATACATAAATAGATCCTATGATTGGAATTTTTTGTGGAAAGCTGCGCTAAGATACAGTATAATTTGAAGCACTGATTTTTATACATAAGCGAGGAATACATATCGACCCGCTATAACACAGTACTTCAAGTTTACTATATGATCTTAAATTAAAATATGACACATTTGGACACTACTCCATGTATAATTACAATAAAGAAAAGAAAGATCTATTTAAATTAATATTTGATATATAAATGAAATGACAACTCTCTCATGAAGTCAAAACTCCTTTATTGAATGAAAGTCTGGCAGCGCCATTTTTACACAACGGACTACAACAAAATGGCCGCCATGTAACTTCCGGTTTTTCAATATATAAACAATGAGGGTTCAACCAATCCGGTTCCCCTGATGAAGTCACATGACGTAACGCGTAGGGAGGGATCGGAAACAGTCACCCTTTGAACCGGAAGTGACGTGAGATCGGCGTTCAGACGCCATTGTGCTTATTATTTGCTTGATTTGTTTTTTAACACTGTAAGAGTCCATTTTAGCTATTTTTAGAATTTTTCTTTGCTCATTTGTTTAATAAAGTCTTCCTGTTTAAACATACTTCACTATTGGAGGCACTCCTTTTCTACTTTTGTTTGTTCCCACTTCTATCGTTTGGCGGTGTATACACGTGGAGAGTGCCCATATCTATCCATCCGTAGCCTGCTAGGCTGGAGGACAGTGATCCAAGAGACGGGATTTGATACAGTATACCGGGGCAAGGCTCCCCCAAACGGAGATAGGACCTCAAGAGGAAAGGAGGATCGTATTGTCTCTGACTACACGCTTTATAAAGAACCCATGAGGTGAGAGGCTAGATAGCCCATTTTTGGATTGTATATATCTTGCCTTGCTGACAGTTGTCAATTACTACTGGGGATATCGATTAAGAGACTATCCATTACAGAACCTACACTGGGTGTATCTCCTCGTGGTTATCTTCAAAGTGATCCACGGACTTGTCCGTTCATACAGCTCTATATTTATTAGAGTTTTTTCCTGAACTATTAGAGTTTTTTCCTGAACTATTCGCTTTTCATTGGTTATTCCAGCAATATCTAGACTTTTATGTTGATTGATATATTTATTTATTTACTATTTTGTCACTTTGTTATCACATCAAGTTTATTGTTATCTCTATAGAGATTCACTATCACGAATTGGTGTTATAATTGACACATTTGTAAGAGGGTGTTTGTATTTATGCGCTAGATCACTTTACTTTACATGATTTTTTAGGTGTATGTGAACACTATTAGATTTGGCTGCTTTTTATTCCAAGGAAGATTTTATCTCTATTGGATAACACACCTCAGATTTATTCTTTTTACGTTTTAGCATAGATGGAATATTTATGCACATGCACTTATTAATATTTATTTATGCACAGGCACTTGTTTATTTATTAATATTTATTGATTGTACACGGGTGGAGTATTCTATTCCATCATCCAATAATACAGCGCGGAGGTCACCTCCACTTATTCTATTGATACACTTCACAATTTTCCCTCTGCTGCGATTATGGATGTGTTCACTTTTTTAGAAAATAGAAGTGTTAATTTAGATGATGTTTTTAATTCACAAATTAAAACACATAATAATGATCTGGAAGGAATAGTTAAAAAACTTGGACATCAAATGGAGAAAAAAGTCAATTTATGGTGGGATACCCACACATTTGAACGGTATATAAGAGAGAATATAGTCCCCAGGCGTTTACGATGGGACATACCACCCAATGATGGATTGGTGGATAAAGACTCCATGGAGGAGTGGTTCGAGTTTTTCAATAGCAGAAGTGTTGACTGTCTGAGGTTATTGCTGAAAAGAAAACAAAGAAAAACTCAGGCTGTTGAGACACTAATTGAAGAAACTAAAACAAAATTGGAACCATACAAGGACTCAGCAGATTTTAAGAAACTAGCCCTACAACTTAATAAAGATCTCATCACTAAAGACTTGGAAGCGCAACAACGGAAGATAAAAAAGTATCAGAGAGATGTTGCAGATTATAAAGCCAACCGTGCCTTTAAGTGGCAAAACAAACCAGAACCATCAACGCAGCCATCCAATTATGCAACCCCAATGAGGGAGGTACGGATACAAGATCCTACATCTCTATACCCATCTAATGGATCTAGATGGGAAAATGCAGATCCATCTTTGGCCAGATCAAACTATGATCAAAGAGGTCAACATCAATATGACCATGGTGATTCATCTATGGCCAGATCTAACTATGATCAAAGAAATCAACATCAGTATGAGACACCAAGACCGCACCAAGACCCACGTAACATGGGCCAATATGGGCAACAAACACCAAAGAAATTTTGGAAAAAACCTTTTAAAAAAACCTTTTAAAAAACCATATAACCACTGGCAACACAACCAGAAGGACTCGAGAGGACCGCCAGTACAACAACAACAGTATTATCAACAACCAAGACCGGACAGAAGTCCAATACATACCTATAATAGGTTCGAACCTCTTAGACCACATCAGGATTATCATTATTATGATAATGCCAATCAACAGTATCAATATGATAGGAACCAATATCAATATGATAGGAACCAACAAGGGGCTTTTTTAGACAGGGAGAGAAGACACAACTCCCCCAGAAGATCTCCGCAGGAACTACACCGCTCGCCGAGAAGGAAACCAGAGGAGGCCAGATCTGCCGACAGCCCCGAAACAAGAGAGGCTGCAGAGCGGGAAAGAGAGTCCAAGAGAAAAAGAGAGTAGTTGGAGAAGGAGTCATCAATCTAAGCGGTAAATCCATTTCGACAGACGAATTGGCGGTACTAGATAAGGGGCTTAAACATGCCCCGGTCAAAAATCTGAATAAATTTGATGCATATATTGGGATCCAAAAGTATGTTAGAAAATTAAATATAAAGAAGTATATTATGAATAACCCATTTAAATCTAGGACCATTACTGTAAGGAATGCTGAATCACCTATACAAAGTTCGCTTCGGAACAAGTCTATATACAACCCAAAAGTCACTAATAACCAACATATTGAGGTTTTTAAGAAATTAGTGATTGAAGACTTGCAATCCCTTGAGATTAAAAAAGTGTCTGACCCTATCCACATAAAAAATGGCATAAAGTCATTGAAACAACGAAAGGACATAGTCATAAGACCTGCGGACAAGGGAGGAGCAGTAGTCATACAATCAAAGGAGCAATACCTACATGAACTAGAAAGACAACTGAATGACGAGAAGACGTACATTAAACTGTTAGGAAATCCCACTAATGCCTACAAGAAGGAGCTGGAATCAGTAGTTAGTTTGGGAATGAAGAAAGACATCCTTAACAAAAGAGAAGCCAAGTATTTAATCCCAGAGGCTTGCAGGACTCCAATTATTTATACAATCCCAAAGATACATAAGGACAAAGAATCACCCCCAGGAAGACCGATAGTAAATGGCATTGACTCCTTAACTTCAAGGACAGGAGAATATATAGACCATTTTATACAGCCAGCAGTACAAAACACAAGGGCTTATTTAAAAGACACTAAGCATGTGCTACAATTATTAAACACAGTACCGGTTTTGGAAGGTCGCACATTATTGGCGACTGCTGATGTGTCTTCGCTATATACCATAGTGCAACATCACGAAGCATGTGCAGCTACCAAATGGCTGCTAAGAGCACATAGCACTTTGGGGTGTAAGCAGAGAAAATTTCAGATTAAATGCCTGGACTTTTGTCTGAAACATAGCTATTTCTGGCATAACCAATGTTATTACAGGCAAGCTATTGGTATTGCAATGGGGGCCAAATTCGCCCCAAGTGTGGCAAACGCATTTATGGCCCACTGGGAAGAGGAAGCAATATATCGAAATATGCCAGCAGAATTAACGCTATATAGAAGATATATTGATGATTTAATCATTCTGTGGAATGGAAGTAAACTATCTTTGGAGGAGTTCTTGGGCAATTTAAACATCAATGATAAAAACATAAATTTAGTGTGGAAGATTGATGAGAAAACGATAGATTTCCTCGACTTGAACATATCCATAGAGGAGAACAAGATAATCACTAAAACGCACTTTAAAAATGTAGATGCTAACAGTTACCTATCTATCAACAGTTGCCATTTTAAGCCCTGGCTCTTTAATATACCTAAAGGTCAGTTGGTAAGGATAAGAAGGAATTGTACCAATCCGGATGACTTTATGGAACAAGCGGACCTTATAGGAAACAGATTTAAAGAAAAAGGATACAAAGATGTATGGATAAAGAAACAAATAATGCAAGTAAGTGACATGGATAGAACAACTATGCTACAAACTAAATCAAAGGACATGAAGGGAATCCATAATCAAGCACCATGTCTAATACTAGACTTCAATATCCAGCATAAAGAGGTTACCAAACTGATCAAACGACATTGGCACATACTAACAAATGACAGAGATCTCAAAACTATCTTACCATTGAATCCTAATATCATTTTTAAAAGGGCACCTACTCTGAGGGATCTAGTAGTGAAATCGGTTATAGAGCAACCTACTAAACCAGGCTACACATTCTTTTCAGGCACAGGATTCTATCCGTGCAGAAATTGTTTTGCGTGTTGCAAAGCGAGGAAATTTCAAGGAAAAAGGACCGAATTCACATCAACTAGTACGGGACAAACCCATAAAATACGTGATTTTATAGGATGTCATACAGAGGGGGCCGTCTATTGTATACAGTGTAGCTGCAATTTGCAGTATATAGGGAGGACAAAAAGACAACTGAAAGTTAGGATCAAAGAGCATGTCAAAAACATTATTAATGGTTTCCCCAAGCACAATTTATCCAAACACTTCGATTTAGTATACAACAGAGACCCTTCTCAGATGCAATTTTGGGGAATAGAAAAGTATAAACCGTCATGGAGGGGCAGTCATAAGATACGTACGATTAGCCAGAAAGAATCCATGTGGATTTTTACCATGAGGACTTTGGTACCTGAAGGGTTAAATGTGGAATTTGATCTAAACTGTTTTTTGAGTAATGTTTAATCTTTTCTACGTTTGAGATATACTGTATTAATGAAATGAATGTATGTGATATCAGGTCATTTCCGGTACATATATTTAATTTTAAGTCTCCCCGTTTATTAAGTATACCCATTGCTATCTAAATTGATACTGTAATGGCATTTTTAGCAATTTTTATTAATATTTTATTAATCAGGCCAGCACTGATTATAAAATATTTTTAGACTAGGTCTTAACTAAGCTTATCACTATAAGTTGACTTTATTATGCGCACTTAATTTAGTTTTAAATTAATTAATATTTTTAATTTCATTTTAATATTTGGAACATTATTGCACGTATTCGGTATTGATTTATGTTTTGATTTCCGGAATTTTGGTAACCCGGAATCTGATGGGATACATCCATCTGCTCTACCGCCTGACGGGGACATATACAATGGTCCCCTATACTATTAACTTAATACGTGCTTTTGAGTAATAAAATAGCTTATTTAACTATTTAGTTTTTATGATACGAGGTTTTTACATAATACAAGGTTTTTATATATACTATGTTTTAGAGCTCTTAATAGTATATATATACGTGGCTCGGTTTTTAGATTGTTTAACAAGTTCACACGGACTTGCAGTCATGTGAATAAAGCTCTGGTCTTGCACTCTGGCAGACCAAATTGGAACTGTCAGCAAAGTATGTCCAGATGAGCAACTAATATGCTGAGACACACAGCGGTCTATTCCAAAATGGAAGTTTCAAACTGACACAACGGGCCACTAGAAAATGGCCGCGGGGGTGCCTTCTATAATATGTATAAGAACACTAGTCTTCACTGCACTATGTACACTGAATGGCTCAGATAGCACAACAGGCCACCAGAAAATGGCCGTGGGGTGGCTTATACATAAATAGATCCTATGATTGGAATTTTTTGTGGAAAGCTGCGCTAAGATACAGTATAATTTGAAGCACTGATTTTTATACATAAGCGAGGAATACATATCGACCCGCTATAACACAGTACTTCAAGTTTACTATATGATCTTAAATTAAAGTATGACACATTTGGACACTACTCCATGTATAATTACAATAAAGAAAAGAAAGATCTATTTAAATTAATATTTGATATATAAATGAAATGACAACTCTCTCATGAAGTCAAAACCCCTTTATTGAATGAAAGTCTGGCAGCGCCATTTTTACACAACGGACTACAACAAAATGGCCGCCATGTAACTTCCGGTTTTTCAATATATAAACAATGAGGGTTCAACCAATCCGGTTCCCCTGATGAAGTCACATGACGTAACGCGTAGGGAGGGATCGGAAACAGTCACCCTTTGAACCGGAAGTGACGTGAGATCGGCGTTCAGACGCCATTGTGCTTACTATTTGCTTGATTTGTTTTTTAACACTGTAAGAGTCCATTTTAGCTATTTTTAGAATTTTTTCTTTGCTCATTTGTTTAATAAAGTCTTCCTGTTTAAACATACTTCACTATTGGAGGCACTCCTTTTCTACTTTTGTTTGTTCCCACTTCTATCGTTTGGCGGTGTATACACGTGGAGAGTGCCCATATCTATCCATCCGTAGCCTGCTAGGCTGGAGGACAGTGATACAAGAGACGGGATTTGATACAGTATACCGGGGCAAGGCTCCCCCAAACGGAGATAGGACCTCAAGAGGAAAGGAGGATCGTATTGTCTCTGACTACACGCTTTATAAAGAACCCATGAGGTGAGAGGCTAGATAGCCCATTTTTGGATTGTATATATCTTGCCTTGCTGACAGTTGTCAATTACTACTGGGGATATCGATTAAGAGACTATCCATTACAGAACCTACACTGGGTGTATCTCCTCGTGGTTATCTTCAAAGTGATCCACGGACTTGTCCGTTCATACAGCTCTATATTTATTAGAGTTTTTTTTCCTGAACTATTAGAGTTTTTTCCTGAACTATTCGCTTTTTATTTGTTATTCCAGCAATATCTAGACTTTTATGTTGATTGATATATTTATTTATTTACTATTTTGTCACTTTGTTATCACATC
>CM053036.1:50969296-51087484 GCA_028564925.1 Lithobates sylvaticus | reverse complement strand
GCGCTCATAGGTTTAACAGACTAATAACATTATAGGGACTAGACAAATTAATACATAGATATAAGTATTTTAGCGCGTACTTCATATGGCACCCCAAAGGCGTGTAGAATGTATTTTTACACAGAATCCACAAACTAATGTATTTTTTGTTTTGAGTCCTGGTAATCAAAGACACCCAGAACGGAAAATCGTCTCTCGTGTGGACAAGATTGGCGCTGGCTCGCGAATTCTGAAACCATGCTTGGATGATCATAAAAATTCTGTGAAAGATCTCATCGGTGAAGCGGACGCGTAGAACCTGGTGAGAGCTGTGGCTGATATATGTATGTATGTTAAATGTTTGTAAGTTTGGCCAGGTAACCGGTCATTGTGACTGGCGAGTAAGGGGATGATCACCCCTGGGGTTATATTATATAATCGATAAATTGACAGGACAAGCCACACAGCGCTGAGGAAAAAAGTGGGAATTATTTAAATTTTTTTATATATTTTTAGTTTTTTTGTTACCCATGTGAGTGTGATAGCTCTCAGTTCCAATAGGAGTTCACTGTGGCCTGCAATTTAAGAGGAGACAGCATTAAGAGTGTCTTTTCTGGAAAAGTTCGTAGTTTAAACGGATTTTTTGTATTTTTTTTTTTTTGTGTTGTGTTTTGTTTTTGGGTCTTCTGTGTGGGAATAGAGGTGAAAACTAGAATTTGAGCAGCTTGTGGGGGGTTGCTTATCTGTTTGTTCATCTGTGTGTGTATTGTCTTAACAACTGTTCAGTGTAGCTAGTTGCTAGTTAGCATATCAATGGAGGCCATCGAGCTATTCATCGCTAAACATGGGGCTATTACATTTCAATCGACACAAGAAGGTGGGTTGACACAACAATTTTATGAACTTTTGACACAATGTAATACACATAACAGCCTTATAAGTAATAAATCAAGAAAAGGCAGAAAACAGAGATTAGCAAATTTGATGTGCATGTTTTTAAAAATTAGAGACATTTCTGAACGGAAGGAATCAGAATGGATAGATGAAAGGAAGCAATTCATGCAGCAGCTACAAAATATAACAAAAGATATATTAATTAGGGTTGAAAATGCAGATGCACAAGTGCGTAGTCAGATTGAACAATTAGTGACGGAAAAATGCGAATTAGAACAGAGATTGGAGGAATTAGGAAAAACGTGTGAGTTAAGAGAAGGTTGCATCGTCTTTTTGAATCAAAGGGAGGCTGAGAATTTGCAGGTTATCGCAATGCTTAAGGAGGAGTTACAGGGTACACAGGCAGCCATAATGGATTTATCCTCCAAACCTACAATAGCCGAAGATGCAATGGTGGAGGTACCCTCCGCACATGCTCAGTGTACAGAAGTAGAAGTGGAACATAAAGAGGACCCATATACTATTGTTGCTGCAAATCATATTACTATGATGGGAATTGATGCTGGAGACGTAAATACAAACGTGATAACTGCGCTTGAAAGTGATTCAGGAGTTGAAATGGAAACTTCTGATGACTCCTCAGACGATGAAAGTGTAAAGTCTGTTAATTCCAATCACAGTAATATTATCCAGCAATGTGAATTTCCAGCACAAGATGTTGAAAAAAGGGCCTATGCAGAGAAACCAGAGCTAAAATGTTGTTTGTGTAAAAGGGGAGGTCACATCGCAAAGTATTGTTGGGCGAATAACGATATCAAAAAAAGATCATACCTGAAAACTACCCCAAGGCATTATGAATGTTATTCGGCCAGGTGGGGTAGCAATCCAAAGCACGGAGCCAATAGTAAGCAAACCCAATTCCCCGTTAAGACCCAATTACGGAGTCTACAAACCGAAAAGCAATATGTAGGACAGTTGCATAAAATCAAAATGGAAGTAGCCGAATGGTTATTCAAACATAGCACTGGGGGAAGCAATGCTGGCAGCACTTAGTCAGCTGCAAGTATGTTAAAAATACTCTGATCAAAGCTTCCTTCCTATGAATAAGGTTTTAAGTATTTTTGTAATTTTTTTATATAAGGTTTAATGTTTTATTAATTTTTATGAATTTTTTATTAGTTTTTTTTATTTTAATTTTTAATGTTTTCATTTTTTTTTATTATGAATTATTTTTTTTTTTTCATATTTTGTTTTTTTTTAATTATTAAATTTTTTTTTTTTCTTTCACTTTTCAATTTTTTTTTTATTTTATTGATTTTAGTTTTAGTTTTAATGTTTGTAATTTTTATTTTTTTTAGTTTAGTTGTTTATACTACAACTCGGTGTTCCCCTAGCAGTACAATTAATGAGAAGAGACTTGGGGCACTTAAAGTCAATTGTCATGATAATCGTGTTTAATCATTGTCTTTGTGTTCCTTTTCCAGAAACCAGGGAGAGAACAGGTTTGAATACTAAACATGTGTGTTTTGTTTGCAGGTCCGTCAAAGTGAGACCAACACGGGGGTTAGGTTATTGTAAATGCATAATCGATTATCACATGGTACCATGAGCTCATTAATTAGTAATTGTTTGCAAACAATGAAAATATATAAACAATAATCTGACAAAACTAAAGAGTTACAAATGAGGTAGCAAATGTTGTGATGAAGTTACAAATGTTTTGTTTGTTTTGTTTGTTTTGTTTGTGTTGTTTTTCCCATTAACTTATTGTCTTTCAGATAAAAAAAAGAAACATGTACTCTTCTCAGGAGAAAATCCATGGATGTCTTTAATTAAAAGTTGAGTGTTTGTCATTGTTGTATGGTGGTTGTCTTGTCATGTTGTTCTTGGGTGATAATGGCCAGACTTTTAATGTTTATTCTTTTTTTAAATTTTTGTTTTTTTTGGAAGAAAAGAAAAAAACATATTTTTTTTTGTTTTTGGGTATTGGCTTAGTCAGCTATTTTATTGTTGTTTTGTTCAGGTGTAAAAAGCTCCAAAAGGTTTAGGCTTTATACACCTGAAAGGGGAATTAGTGCATAGATCGTAAGATAAAGTTAGTGCATAGATCGTAAGATAAAGATAAATTTTTGCGTTTTTAGATTGAGAATTTTTGAGAAACAACAGTGACGTTCGTTTTTTTAATTTTTGATCATACCATGCGGATTCATTTTAGAGTGGAGTCTGCCTAAAGAGGTCATGGTTGTTTTGATAGTTTGATCAAGTTGCAGAAGCCAGGAATACTAAGTAAATAGGAAATAGGAGTAAATATAATAAGCAAGCAGATATTATGGATAAGAATTTGATTCTGCTCTTGTTTTTCAATTCCAGAATCCTGGTGGAGCGAGATTGGAAAGGTTCTGGAAAAATGGATGACAGATGATCATCTGGTTGGCAGTTTGTCTGTGCCATACCACGCCCCAAATTTATTCCACTAAATATCAGGAGAGACGGGACAAACAAAAAGATTCACTTTAACACTTTTCTTTTCCTATGGACGATCTGGTGCTGAATCTGAAAGACTGTGCCTATCAATAAGACTTGAAACATTTTTTTTTGCTGGACTCTCTCCTGATGAATGCAAACGTGTTATTAATATACGTACAATGGGTTGGAGGTTGGGAAAGGAATATAACACATCCAATCCATCAGAACATGGAAATGTAAAATATATATGTTTTTTTTTTGTTGGAGGGAGGAGTTGAAATAAGGAAAGTTGTGTAATGTATGACATGTATTGACGTAACGGAGTTTATATGGTGCAGGTACCCAGGAGGCGAGCACTTATACATAATAAGGTGTCTGTTGGCCGGACTAGAGGGTGTCAGGTGACACATCAATGGGGTGAACATTTCCTTGTCTGGGGGAGATGCGCCTGGTTGAGGTCTCACCTGAGAAGTTGAAACCCTGCACAGGGAATGCCAGTGTATACACACAGGAGCATGCTCCGATAGATAAAGGGAGCAAACGCTGACTACCAGAGTACAATATGCCTTCACCACATGGTGCGGCGACATCTCACAGTGGTTTTATTACCCTATATTTGCTGAGTATACGCTGAATCAAGTGCTGTCATCGTACCAGTGACTTACTCCCAGAGATGTGCGGACACGGAATAAGGTGCATGCAGGATGCTTATCTCTGAGGAGTAACCACAAGAGGAGGCATGTATTCAGCACTATATTGGGGGAATAGGAGCTGGGATGGGTGTTGGTAATGGAGTAGACATCGGTATCCTGAGGAACAAACTCTCAGCCATAGCTTGAGCGGGACTTTGTCACTCAGAGAGATTGGTGGCATCCTTAATAACATTCACAAAATACCCAGGGTAAATTAGCTCCAGATTTGGTGAACCATATTGAGAGGTTGGTGGAGGGTGTGAGGGTACAGGATAGAAATCGGTTATGGGCTCTAGCGTACACGCAGTGACGGGCGGAAGTGTCAACCAGCATCAAGCTGATTGGGCAATCTCTGTTTAAAGGGCAGTGGCCTGATGAGTTAACATCACCGCTCAGTAAGACTCTGCCACAACACGTCGCTTACACTAATCCAAAATGGTGGTCGAATGCCTGGATGGGCTGTACCAGTTTGGATGGTGAAAGGTGTTGGGCTGTATGATCCCATATACAGAAGTGCGGACTTGGTCTGTATATTTGGTGGCATCAATGGGCTTACTGATTGGGGATTCTATCTTGTCGCATTTGAGGCTAAATCACCCACATGTGATCAGAGGAGATGGAAGCAGGTTGATACTTCCCTCGGTCGGAAGCCTGACCATGATGTCCTTTGTATGCCGGGTCAATACATCATGGTGGTGAACATAAAAATGTTGGGAAGTTATTTCAGGGATCATTGCTGGGGAGGAAGCACCTGGGTGTCGTTTGGGACATAGACGAGTTTATTTCTTTGTCCTAAAGAACACCGATGTAACGCTAGTCATAAAACTGGAAGGTTCCTTGAACCTAACCATAGGTAGAGGTGCATGGTATACCCTGGGCATGGTCTCTGAAATCCAGGCACAGGGATGGAAGTGTGTTTTTTTTTTGTTTAATCATTTTTGCAGATTTATATGTGTGATATTAGACTCGGTATTTATATAGAAGGACCTCCCATTTGTCTATGCAAGTTGAGGGACGAATTGACGGTAGGGTCTCTGTGTTCAAATTAGAGACCTTGCTGCCAAGTCAGAGCCCTGCAATACCGCTGTGAGCAAGCCTGCCTAATCCCGACCCATATGTACAGTAAAGGGTTATAGGATTGGGAGCGGGGTGCATAAAGGGATGGGATACAGATATATGTATATAGTGTGATAAGAAGTTGATTTATATTATGGTAATAAGGCCCTCCTCAAGACTTATCTAGATAATAGATCAGTGTTTGAGAGCTGTTTGATATGTTGCTCTGAATGTATACTGGTGAATGGTGAATGAATGGACACCCCTTGCCTGTACTGCATCCGTCCTGAAGATACCGGAAAGGAGAAGATACCAAAGATACATACTGGTGACATGGAAGCTGTCGCTGAAGAAGGATGTGTTACTCAGTGGCAAAGCGGCACGTGTTGGGAAGCATAACATGGTAAGACCACAATGGACTGTTCCATAGGAGCTGTTTCTGCACACGTTGTAAAAATACAACACGTTAAGACATTTAAAGGACTGTTCTATGGATACTGGTTTGGAAACGCATGTCAGGGACACGTTGTAAAAATACAACACGTTAAGACGTTTAAAGGACTGTTCTATGGATACTGGTTTGGAAACGCATGTCAGGGACAAAACAGTTATGGACTGTTCAATAGGAACCGTGTCTGAAGAAGGGTTTTTATGCGATTTTCAGTCGCAAAGCGGCATATGTTGGATTCAATATGAACTCATGTAATATCACATTCCCAATATCTTTGAGGACAGAAGGCATTCCCTGGATTGGAATGTAGCCAGGCTGGAAGACACACCAAAAGCTTTGTAGCCCACCTGCTGTGACATGTGTAATTAGACGGTTACTATAAGGTCGCTATGGATACCTGAAAGGCAAAGGGGGGGTGACTTTGAGTGGGTGTGGGAGTTTGAATGAGTGAGCTTGGTAAAAGGAATTCGCAGAGAGCTCCTTTTCCTGTTTTGCTGGGAATGGGGTCTTGAGAGGATGTCTCTAGTCACCTCATGGTCTGGCGGCCATTTTCCAAGGCCACAAGGAGGGCCCTGTGATAAGTATCTTTGATATTCTTATATTATATGATTTGATTGTAAGCTTTGTGATATTGTAATGTCTTTTAATACTTTATGTTAGCGTTCCTGATTATTGGGAAATAAATAATATTTGATTATTCCTAGCCGTGTGTTTGGCTTCATAGCTAACCTCGTATTATTGTGATATTAACAGTAGCATGCGCTCATAGGTTTAACAGACAGACTAATAACATTATAGGGACTAGACAAATTAATACATAGATATAAGTATTTTAGCGCGTACTTCATTTTTTAGCGCGTACTTCAGTACCCATCTTCAACTATGGCCAAGAACCCAGCTGTGGCTACTCAGGTAAGAGGTGATACTTTCCATTGGAGCCCTCCCCAACCAGCTCACTAGAAATTCTGCATGTAAAGTCCCCTCACACACAAGCACATATATTAAAAAAACACACACAAAAAAAAGCTTGTAAAGCATTCAAAGCAAGACAAAGTTAAAGCATTGCATAATGAAACTGCTATCAGTTTGGCCTTAACGTCCCTTCATCCTTTAGCTAACAGCGAAACTTTTTAAATATTAAGTGAACAGCGTATGAAGGCTACTGAGAAGGACATCGACTTTGGCCTTCCGTCTGCTGCCTGCATCTCCAGAGCTTCTCTTCTTCCCACGAAACGACGCAGATGTTCTGATAATACGTTCAATAGACACTTTCGATGAAATGCCTGCGTCTAGGAGAAAGCACAGATTCCACAATGGCTTGACGTACTCTCACGCTGAGGCTGTGTCACCGGCAGCACGCGGAGACAAATTCTGCCAAGTGTCCATCCGCAAAAGCGGAGCAGATTATCACTTAGCCACCGAATCACATCGGATAGAATTACATGACTTGGAGTCCATCCAGGAACAGATGCTGCTGCATATAATACATTAATAAGAGACTGTAAACCAAAGCGCTGTGGTTGAGGTCTAAGATATTTCACGGCTCTTCCCCTGCCAGCTGCTCAGAATTGCGCATCTCACTTAACGCCAAAATCATTTACAGTTTTGGGAATCCATTCGCATCAAACTTACATTTTTAACAATCACTTTACACAAAGTTCACAAAGATGCAGTTGAAGGTTTCAAGAAATGACCAGAACAAAGATGAAGAGAAATATATATGTTTTTTAGGTTTAGTTTCAGTGGGTAGAAGCTAAAATTTATGCCAGGCTGTTATTTCTGCCAACGAGGTAGATTTAATGCCAGCCCTAGCACCAGTGGTCACAAACCATAGTTGGCAAGTGTAGCTTCACCTTTAGCAGCCCCCTTACACCTTAAGGCAAACAGGCCTGCCAGTACATGATCGCCTGTCAGGGCCAATTTGCGCGCACGCATGCGTACAGGCACCACTGACCAGTCCGGGCATCAGCGCGCGCGTCGTGCACAATTAGCGCTGTTTGGCACCAGTGTCCCTATTTAGGGATGACAGCCGCAATCCTGCGGCGCTGTTCGTCTCAGCTCTGACCCGTGCCTTGTTCATATCTGCCTGATTAACCCTGTATCCTGACCCGGCTTGTTTGACTCTGCTGCCTTCTTTGCTCTTTGACCCCGGCCTGTCTGACCCTGCACTGGACTGTGTTTACCTGTTGCTGAACCTTCTGCCTGTCCCTGACCATCCTCCTGCCTGCTGCCTATGCCTGCCTGATTATATGTTGTGACCCGGCTTGCCTGACCATTCCTCTGCATCCGAGTGTGTCTGTACCATACACAGGTCTTGCTGCTACTGCTGCTGCTGCTGTTCCAGTACCCGGCTCTCTCTCTCCGGTCATCTGATCCCTGTCTGCTGGACCTCCACCTGCAGTTCCTGTCATCCGGTAAACCTGCACCGATCCTGCTTCAGATGGCACCACCTGCACGGACACTCCTACCCCGCTGCGCTCACGGGACCACTGTCTACAATCCAGTGGCCCCTGAACCAGAGCTGTATGAGAGGTCTCCTTCCGTCAAGTCAGGCTCACCACCAGGCATCGCCCTTGGGACTTATTATACATTGCTTTGGTTGCTAGCCAAGTGGCACTGGGCAAGGATATACTTGTGGTCCTTGGGGATACCAGGCATGATTCCAGATGTTCCAGCAGATGCATCACCAATGTCCAGAGGCTGGCAGAGGTTAGAGCAGGTAATAGACAACAATGTAATCCAGGGACAAGCAGATGTTAGGGCAGGTGGCAGACAAAAGGGTAATCCAGGGACTTGCAGAGGTCAGGGCATGTGACAGACAATAGCAAAGTCCAGGGTCAGGCAGAGGCCAAGGCAGGCGGCAGACAATTGCCTAATACAAAAATGGGTTTAGCAAAAGCAAGATGGAGGAATCAAATGAAAAACACCACATCCCAATGTGAAATATATTCAAAGAAGTATTGGAAGGGGAAAAGGGGTAACAAACCTCGGGACTTTAAGGGTGTTTGATTAGGAAATTCAAAATCACTAAATAGAAATATAAAATCAATACATTTTTATTTATAAACAATATATAAAAAAACATGAAAAAAATAATTCATCCATATCTGAAAACACTCAGAGCTTGACAGGCATATTTGGGCATAACACTACCACTCTCAACCTGTTTCACTCGTTAGAGCTTCCTCAGGAGTTTCTGGTGTGGCACTTTATATGCAAAACTGCTTTAGGTCAATAAGTGATATAAACGGAATATCTAACATCTAATCTAATCTATTCTAATCTAAATTCCATGTGTGCACGAGACATCCCGTTATATTAAATTAAACTTCACTTAGAACTTGCAGAAAAGAAAATGTAATTATAGTTTTCCCTTTACTGAGAATAGGAAAAATAGAATCAACTGAATAGATTGAAGTACTACTGATAATGATGACTGGTCAGCACAAATGAGTGGAGATTCAAAAAAGTTTAAATCCAGCGCATACTTATCAATAGGAACATCTCTGCCAGAGACACTCTATGTGTGGGAGAGGTAAACATCTCTCCCAGATCTCGCCGATCACGCAGTTTATCACAAACTGGTTCATCTTGGAAGTTTCAGCTGGTTAATCAATTTGGTCTGCCCCAATTTCTTCCTTGGGATGTTCCTATTGACGAGTATGCGCTGGATAATTTGTATAAAAAAATGTATTGATTTTATATTTCTATTTAGTGATTTTGAATTTCCTAATCAAACACCTTTAAAGTCCAGAGGTTTGTTACCTCTTTTCCCCTTCCAATACTTCTTTGAATATAATACAAAAATGGGTAGAGGTTAGGGCAGGCAGCAGGCAGTATGGAGATCCAAAATAGGCTAGCAAGGGTCAAACCCAGGAGTCTAAGTAATAGAGAGTAGCACCAGACCTATCACAATTCAAGATCCCTAGGCTTATGATGTACAAACAGAGCACCCAAGACACTGTGCACAATCAGGGCAAAAGAGGTGGCACAGGCTGCACCGAGCTGCTGCCTAGCAACAAGGCCACTGTGCTAGGAGAGCAGCGCTGCTGGCTAATAGGAGCAGAAGGGGTGTTGTCATCAGACCAGGTGCAGTGTGTCTCACACTTCTAAAAGCAAAGAAAAGAAGCACTGCTCCACTTTTAAAGTCCAGAACAGGGTTTTTAGTTTAAGTCACCAGGAGAAGTCAATGCATTTCAGTAGTTACAAAGGTCCCCTTTAGGGATGAGCCGAACACCCGCCGGTTCGGTGCACACCAGAACATGTGAACAGAAAAAATATTTGTGCGAACACCATTAAAGTCTATGGGACACGAAGGTAAAACAAAAAAAAAAAAGTTATTGCCATAAAAAGTGTTTGGGGACCTGTTTACTGCCCTAGGGGACATGTATCAATGCAAAAAAAGTTTACAAAACAGAATTTTTTTTCAGGAGCAGTGATTTTAATAATGCTTAAAGTGAAAGAATAAAAATGAAATATTCCTTTAAATATCCTGCCTGGGGGGTCCCCTTAGTCTGCTTGGAACGTGGCGCATCTTTCTCATGTGTTTTACTGTGCTGCAACAAAATGTAATTTCGAAAGAAAAAAATATAATTAAAAATTGCTCGCGGCTGTAATGTATTGCCAGGTCCCAGGAATATACAGTATATCACAAAAGTGAGTACACCCCTCACATTTTTGTAAATATTTTATTATATTTTTTCATGTGACAACACTGAAGAAATTACACTTTTCTACAATGTAAAGTAGTAACCCACTTTTGTTGACAGCGGTTTAAACATTAAAGGGGTTGTAAAGGTAAAAAATTGTTCACTTTAATGCATTCTATGCAGGTGTCAGAAGTGACTAATGCAGATAGCAGAGGGAAGAGAAAGGAGACAAAAAAAAATCACAATTAGTGTTTTGGATTGGGACTATAAAGCAATAGCCGCTGTTCATTTATTTCATTTCTGAGGTTTACAGCCATTTTAAAGGCAAACCTTCTGTTGATGTTTCCTAAAATCTGCCATGCTGGTTTTACTAAAAAATGACTAAAAGTCACACCTGACCATCACACCTGCAGTACTGTGCAAAAGTTTTAGATAGGTGAGAAGAAATGCTGTAAAGTAAGAATTCTTTCAAAAATATGTATTTTAATTGTTTCTTTTTATTAATCTACAAAATGCAAAGTGAGTGAACACAAGAAACAAAAAAAAATCAAATCCATATTTGGTGTGACTACCATTTGGCCTCAAACCAGCATTAATTCGAAGGCCCCTTTCACACGAGGCGGACTCCGCTTCCACGGAATCCGCCTCTGTCCGCCGGCTCAGCGGGAGATCTCTCCGTTGATCTCCGCTGAGCCGGCGGATGACAAGTTCCTCTGTTCACTGAGCGGGGAGGGGCTTGTCCAGCGCCGCTGGTCACAATGGAGAGATCGGATGAAAACGGACAGCGCTGTCCGTTTTCATCAGATCTAACCCGATCCGCCAGCGACCGATCTAGACGTAGAGCCATACGTCTGCTTTTGGCGGATCGGACCGGGTCGGATGTCAGCGGACATGTCTCCGCTGACATCCGGCGCCCGTTCAGATACGCCGTCAAAACTGACAGGCGGATCTGAACGGTCCGATGGTGTGAAAGGTGCCTTACACTTGCACACTTTTAAGGCCCCTTTCACACTTAGACCACTTTCACACTGAGGTGCTTTTCAGGCGTTTTCACGCTAAAAACAGCGCCTAAAAAGCTCACGAAAACGTATTTCCATTAAAATCAATGAACACTTTCACACTGGGGCAGTGTGCTGGCAGGGCTGTGAAAAACTCCCCTCCCCATTGAAATGAATGGAAATCTCTTCAAAAGTGCCTGAAAAGCTCTTCAAAAACGCTCAGTGTTTTTACTGGCAGTTTAGAAGTGCTTCAGTGTGAAAGTGGCCTTAGGCGCTTCTAAACTGCCAGTACAACATTTGAGCGCTTTTGAAGAGCTTTTCAGGCGCTTTTGAAGAGCTTTCCATTAATTTCAATGGAGAGGGGCGTTTTTCACCGCTCTGCCAGACCACTGCCCCAGTGTGAAAGCATTCATTGATTTTAATGGAAATAGGTTTTCGTGAGCTTTTCAGGCGCTTTTTTTTAGCATGAAAGCGCCTGAAAAGCGCCTCAGTGTGAAAAGGGGTCTTACACTTGCACAACGTCAGGGAATTTATAGGATTATAGTCAGGTGTATAATTAACCATTTATACCAAGCAGGTGCTAATAATCATCATTTCCACGTGTAGGTTGAAACACAATCATTAACTGAAACAGAAACAGCTGTGTAGGCGGCTTAAAACTGGGTGAGGGACAGCCAAACTCTGCTACTAATATAAGGGTTGCAGAAGACAGACTCCCTTCCTCCTGCTTGTGACCCCTCTAGTGATGATAACTAAAGATCTAAATAGAGGAATCAGGACCTCCTTCTGCCTACTGGTGATTCTTCTGGTGATTACTTAAAGCGGAAGTAAACCCATCGATTTAACAGTTTAAAAAAAAAAGGCATGCCGTGAATGCTAACTGCACATTGGCTGTGCTCTCAACCAAACAGTCAAACCATCCAATGGCTGGTGTCATAACGGATCACATGTGCAGCACCGTGGCAGTTGAAGATTAAACAGAGGCAAAGATGGCAGCTTCCTTGGCTGAAAACGATAGGAGGCTTTACTTCCACTTTAATATCTATAGAGAGGAATCAGGGCCTCCTTTCTTTTGCTGGTGAGCCCTAGTGATGTACCCCAGAATTCTTTTTTCTATCTCCACCTTCAGACCACAATGTTTTCAAATTTTTTTAATCATCTGAAATAATCACCCCAAAATCTTTTTCTTCTGTAGTTCTGGCCAACACTGTACCCCCAGTATTGTACTCTATCAGAGGAATCTTTTCTTAACTGCATTATTTTGCATTCTGCAGACTGCTATGCTATGTCCATCTATAGGTAGCTGAGCCCACATGGCTCCTCATCAGCGTCCTTCCACTATGATGCTCCGCGGCGAAGGTGCCTGATGTCCAGCCAGGAGTAAGCTTGCACGGTCTTGCCCTCTGACTCGTTTCTCTCCCTGTGTTCTCCAGGCACTTTGAAAAGCCACCTCTCACTTCTGATTCTGGAGAAAGATCAAGAGAGGTAGCATGATGTTAACCAGATTCTCCCTTTTATCTGAATATATCTTGTGACACGGTAGTTGCTGGAAGACACGCAACTCAGAGAGAGAGCGAGAGCAAGAGAGAGAGAGAAGAGAGCGAGCTGGCTTTGCATTCAGAGAAGAGACGTATACCTGCAGCTGACACTCTTGTCAAAGGAAGATGAAGAGCAATCGCACTGGCTTTTGTGTCACTGAAAGGAGATGCAATCTCCCACCGACATCACACGAGGAACAATGGGCTCCGGCTTTGAATTGCGCATATAGAGTACCAGATCGCGGCATGAGCCCGCATGACACTGTCAGTTGATATTTATAAAGTTGGCTGCCAAGAAAAACAAATTACTTGTTAAAGTCCCAAGTTGTGAGTATAAACGATACACAGCAACTTTCTCGGTTACGTTAAGATCCACCCTCACCTCCATCCAAAATATTCCTGGCTATCAATCTGCAATACAAAACTGTTAGTGTTAATGTTAAATAGACATGTGTTATTTGTTTCGTTATGTATCGAAATTCAAAACAAATTTTTTTTATTCATTAGAATCTCTGAATCATAATAGTAACACATTTCAACGAATCTGAAATAAACTACCGTATTTATCGGCGTGTAACATGCACTTTTTCCCCCTTAAAATCGGGGAAAAATCGTGGGTGCGTGTTATACGCCGATCCCCATTGTCTGTGAGCCGAAAAGAGCGAGCGCCGATGAAAAAGACCGAACCGAGTGCTCGGCCCCGCTCGCAGTCCCGCCTCCCTGCTGTTTCTGGAGCGAGCGCTGTCGAAAAAGACCGAGCCGACTGTACTGTGTACTCAGCTCCGCTCCGCTCGCAGTCCCGCCCAGACTGGGCGGGGCTGCGAGACAAGCCGGGATGAGTACAGCTGAGTACACAGGCTCTGTCTATCTTGACAGCGGGAAATTTAAATGTGGGCAAGGCTGCAAACGGCGCTGGGCAAGCTGCAAATGACACTGGGCAAGCTGCAAACGGCGCTGGGCAAGCTGCAAATGACACTGGGCAAGCTGCAAACGGCACTGGGCAAGTTGCAAACAACACTGGGCAAGCTGCAAATGGCGCTGGGCAAGCTGCAAACGACACTGGGCAAGCTGCAAATAACACTGGGCAAGCTGCAAATAACACTGGGCAAGCTGAAAATGACACTGGGTGTCATGCCTCCAGGCTCCAGCATCTTTATGTACTGTAAAGTGAGTCTGATTACACTACACAGGCACTCCATCTAGTGGCTGGCTTTGCCTTTCAGTGTTTTGTCCCTCTGCTCTTTCCATCCCTCCTCTGTGAAGTGAAGCATCTTGGGAGGAAGAACTCCATTACAGACTGTGCTAAAAAGAGAAAGACTGCATCCTCCATTGCCCCATGTGGCAGCATCGCTGTTTCATCGCTTGCTTATTACCTATGACTCAATAAATCTACAGACTTCACCATACAGTCTTGTCTATTGAAGAATAGGGCGGTTTATCTGCATGTCAGACTACACACACACACCACAGGGTAACGTGTAGTGAGGACAGAACACTGGGCAAAGCTGCAAATGGCGCTGGGCAAGCAGCAAATGACACTGGGCAAGGCTGCAAATGGCGCTGGGCAAGCTGCAAATGACACTGGGCAAGGCTGTAAATGGACACTGGATCATTCTGCAATCATGGACAAGGCTGCAGAAGGACACTGATAAGACTGCATTGATGGGCATTTAAATGTAAGTTTTTTTTTCCTTAAACCTCCCTCCTAAAAAAATTTTTCCTTAAAATGCCCTCCTAAACTTGGGGTGCGTGTTATATGCCGGTGTGTGTTATGCGCCGATAAATACGGTATATCAAAAACAACAATTCAATTTGTATTCATTTGTTTCATTCGTTTGTGACTTCAGAGAGTTTTGTAAGTTCGATAATATGTCACCCTCTGTATTGTTCTAATTGGCCAAAGTCACAAAACATGAAAGTCAAATGAAAGTCTCATTGAAGTCGCAAGCAAGTCGCAATGCAACGATATATTGGAAGTTGCCTGACTTTGGGGTCCCAGCAGTGTGAACCGAGCCTCATTGTTTGAATCTTCCAAAATATCTTCTGAAAATACAAATCGATTCGCGACAATGGATTTACAAAACGAATCCGAATATACAAAACAAATTCCAAAAATGAATAATTTTAACATAACGAATATCACAAAATGAAATGATTGACTTAATGAATGACTTAATGGGAAACTGAACACATTTTCTCATCCTGCATATCTCTAATGTTTAATTTTTATGAATCAATAATATTGTTTGTACCATCTCTGCTGGCGCTATCAGAGCTGCCAGGGTCTTTATGGCTTAGGAAAAAAGGAAAGTCTGGTGTATTTTGATCCAGAACATATGTGGAGATTTTGTAAAGATCACATAATAGGCTCAGTTCACAAAGCTAACACATCAGGATAAGGATCCTTATTTTAAAAACACCTCAGCTACCACGGTGGAGTTGATGCCTCTGACCCACCATGTGCCATTCACTGCATGTCGCACTCACTGCCAGGTTTGGTAAGTGCACTTGGCAAGCTTTTCTAATAATTATTATTTCTTTTTTGCTCAGTATAGAGTGTGGCTTATTATACTTATATATTTCACAGGAATCTGTCATATCTGCTCCTGATGAGTGGAGAAGTATCCACGAAACGCGTCGAGCTATACTTGATGCTACAGTGACACCTACTATGCCTTGATGATTTTACTAATTTAATAATTTTTTACAGTATAGTTATATCTATACAAGATGACCATGAGCATAGGTGCTGGGCATGCCATTTGATTATCTTGTACTCATTTTGAACCATGTGTTTATTTATACCTTGTATGATTACGTCTATGCCTTGTGCTTATGTATCGCTTGCGTCTTTCTAGCAAAGGTTACTCTGTGGTATAACAAGGAAGCTGAGACTTCTGCAGTGTATAAATGTGCTTTTTACTATACAAAGCTGCTGTACAAAACTATTACAATTTTAGGAATACAATACAAGACTGACAGATATCTATAACAAGCAAAATGCCTAGAAAATAGAACAGCCTAAAGTCTAACAGTACAAATACATTTAAAAGGGTTACTTAACTTCTGTTACTGAATGTTCATGATCTCCAATTGGCAATATTTCTTCTTAGAGACCAGGTTCTGTTCTTGTATCATGAGCGGCTTCTTCTGATCTTCAAAGCATGATGATGTGTGTCCTGATGTTACAGCATGATGTGTTCCAGTCTCCCCTCTGTGTCTCTACCCATTCATTTTATATCCCAGTTTTGGTTGACCAAAGTTAATGTTTATACACTTGTTTCCATAACAACCGATTAACAGTCATTCTTTTCAGGTTGAGACACCCTCTCAAACTGTTTAAAAGACAATGGACTGTTGGTTGCATGTTTACTGTAGCTGACGAGACAATAGCCTCTTCAACTGTCAATTTGTTATCTAACACCATTGTATGAAAACAGCATTTGTTTGAGAATTCTACTCAAACCAGAGAATCTGATCAACTAAACTTGTAATTTCTCCCATGTAATGTTAGGTCTGATGTTTAAAAAATCATATTTTAACAAACGCAACACATTCCGCCCTAGATTTTTTTTTTTTCTTTCAGACTCCATATCATTACTAATAAAACTCATTCTAAACATTAATTTTCCTTGAATGCAACCCCTCCAATTTCTGTCATTGAGAAGATGTTTCAGTCTTTTAACTTTAAAAAAGTTCATTAGAAAGTCCATCCTAGGGACTGTACTATGTCTGCAGTCCATAAAGTTCTGTAGAAACAAGTCCAGGCTTGTAATACATCAAAGGCCTTACTCTCCACAGCTCTTGCGATCTTCCCTCATTCTTTCCATCTTGTAATCACTTTTCTCTGGTCTTCCTATGGATCAAATCGGAGACAGCCTGTGGAGTGGAAAACAAAGCGGATTATCTGTTCCCTCTAATAATACATAAACAGTAGTAGATCCAGGCCCTTCAGCTACGATCTCTCCTCTAAATGGCTTCTTGCCTGGATATCTGACTAACACTTTGCCCCCTGCCTGTACCCACTTCTGACCCTCCCAAAGAACATCAATAGGGAGGAGAGGAAATATACTGATATTTCCTAGAAGATCACTGCTGTTTATTTTGGAAGGTTTTATGTTATGTAGCCTCACTTTCCACTCTGACTGGTTAGTGGATACTTCTCAGCAAGAGTCCCAGCCACTGTCTTGAAGCTCATCTGCCAATGCAAATATAACTTCAAACCTTCCTGCCAGATTCCCTCTCATTCCTAGATAGGCTTCAGCTTCAGATACGTCACTCTTGGTTTCTATGTCATGGGAAGCAGTAACATGGTATCTGTTAAGCCCTGTTTTTTCAGGAACCTTACATAAATACTGAACTCTGCACTCCAGCTGTGGAATCTGTGCCCCAGCCCCTACCATCCTCTCATATGGTGTGCTTTTGGCTATTGGCCTAGAATTTAACAACATGACTGCGTGTGTGAGGACCCGATCCCACCCCCTTAGTGTATGTGTGGGTGTAAGTTTGCGTATCTGGTCCTTCAATAGCCCGTTGTATCTTTCAATCAAACCAGCTGCCTGTGGATGGTATGGGATGTGGCACAACCAGTACACTCCAGAATCTTTGGCCCACTGCTGTACTGTTGATCCGGTGAAGTGTGAGCCGTTATCACTTTGGACTTGCTTGGGACAACCATAAGCAACGACAAGTTTCTGTAGCAGTTGAAGCGCTGCGGCTTGATCTGCACGTTTGCAAGAATGAACAAGCATAAGTCCTGAATAGGTGTCCACTGCAGTGCAACAATATCTCAGTCCATTGTTTCCCCGGGGCAGGGGACCGATGAAGTCAATCTGCCATATCTCTGCAGGCCTCTCACCCCTCTTAATCGACCCGGTGGAGTACTTTTGTAATGGCCATTGTCGCACTTCTCCACACACTGTACAGTTCCCTATTACAGTATTTATCATGTCCATGGATATAGGCAAGCCTCTCTGCTGTGCCCATTCATATGTTGCTTTCTGCCCCAAATGTCCAGATTGCTTGTGGGCCCAGTTGGCCAAGTTCATCAAGACAGGATCAATTGGCACAACTGCCTTCACTTTGGCGATTTCATCTGCAACTCTGTTATAGTTCTCAAAGTCTGGGACTAGGGGCACATGTGCATCAACATGCCCCACTTTTATGGTGCGCGAGTGAGCTTCCTTCCAGATGTAGTCCCAGACTTCCTTGCCTCCCCACACCACCTTTCCATGAATCATCCATTCATTGGACTTCCACGTGGGCATCCAAGTTGTCAGTCCTTTAAAAACCGCCCAGCTGTCAGTGTAGATAGTGACATGGGAAGAAGGATCCTCCTGAAGAGTCATCACTACAGCTTTCAACTCTGCATACTGGCTGGACCCTCCAATTCCGGTCTCCTGCAGGACTGTGTCTGTACTTGGGTTGTAGGCTGCTGCTGTCCATTTACACCCAGACGAGGCGACTATGGCTGAACCATCAGTGAACCATGCTGACTGCTTCATGTCTTCTGACAGAGACTCAAAGGGTGGAGCCTCTTGAATGGGGGATGACTGCAGCACAGGAATTTCTTCTTCTGGCTGGGTGCTGGTAAAAGTAACAAGCCCTGCCAACTGTTTTGAAATGTCTCTAACATCCCCAGCTGCAATACCCCCTCTTTCTTGAAGGTACCACTTCCATTTCATCAGTGTCTGGTTCTGAGCTACAGCTGCTCTAGTGATCAGTCCATTATCTCTCACCCATCCTGCTATTGGCAATGCAGTATGGATGGTGACTGTGTCCTTTCCTGTAATGGTCTCTACATGTTGAAGTGCTGTGTAGGCCCCAAACAGGTACTTCTCTAGGGGCGTGTATCTCTTCTGTGCCCCTGTCAGTTGTTTGGACCAAAATCCAATGGGTATTGCTCTTAGTCCTTTCTTTTCATTTGGCTGCCACAGACTCCAAGATATGGTACCATTCTTCTCCACTACATCCAGCTGAAATGTTACTCCTTGTCTCACGGGTCCTAATCCCTGATGCTGCAAAATAGCTTCTTTAGCAGCCAGGAATGCAGTCCGCTGCTCTGAACCCCATGAGAACTCAGTCTTTTTCCGGGTGAAATTATATATAGGCCTCAGAATCAGTCCAAGATGTGGGATGAACGATCTCCAGAACCCCACAACTCCAATGAACTTCTGTGCCTCCTTTTTGGTAGTAGGGGGCGACAGCGCCTGGATAGTTTGCACAACTGTCTCTGGAATTTTCCTCTGTTGCCCAGTCCACATCATTCCTAGGAATTTCACCTCTGTGGTAGGTCCTTGGACTTTGTCTCTGTTGATAGCCCACCCTCTGTTCTCCATGTGATGTATCAGCAGGTGCAGTGCTTCAGTTACATCTTCTTTTGTTCCAGAGATCATGATGTCATCAATGTAGTGAAACACAGCGACTTTCAAATTCAGGGTGCTTAAATCTCAGGCAATCAGTCCATGACAAATCGTTGGAGAATGAAGATAGCCTTGCGGAAGGACAGTGAAAGTGTACTGGCGGCCGTCCCACACCATAGCAAACTGGTCTTGACACTCTGGGTCTATTAAAATCGAAAAGAAAGCATTAGCCAGGTCTATCACAGCATGATATTCTCCTGCATCTTTAGCAATTTTTTCAACAATTGAGATCATATCTGGTACAGCTGACTTCAATGGAGGTGCCACTTTGTTTAGACCTCTGTAATCCACAGTCATTCTATATGTCCCATCAGGCTTTTTTACTGGGAACACCGGAGACGAGAAAGGACTTACAGCAGGTCTAAGGATCCCTACTCTCAACAGTTCTTGAATAGTCTCCCCAATTTCTTTGTGGCCTCCAGGAAGTCTGTACTGCTTGAGACAGACTGGCTTCTCTGGTGGAGGAATGTAGACAGGGGTCCATTTTGCATGACCTCTGACCACAGCCTTCACCGCCCTTACCAGATACGCTTTATCAGGATACCCGAATGTGAATGTACCTCTTTCAGTCTGAATTGACTGACCTTGAAGTACATCCATCCCCAGAATATTTTCGGGTAACTCTGATACCAAAAAAAATTTGTCATAAATCCTGATCCCTTGCCAATAGCCAATTTCACCCGTATCCTAACTGCTGGTGTAGTTTGCCCTCCCAAACCTTCTACATAAATCAATTCTCCTTTGTGATGGGAAGGATTTCCTTGCAAAAGTGTAACTTCGGCTCCGCTATCAACTAAAGCCATTACATGTGTGGGAGAAGATGACTTTCCCCACCATACAGTGACAGGTGCATATGGGCGTCGGTCTCCTGCTGTCACTGCCCTTACGGCTATTACAGGAGACTCACCTTCCCTTCATAAAGGATAAGGAACCTCCCAATCCCCTTTTCTGATTCTCTCTAACTCCTCCCCAGGATAAAGGGATTTGGGTTTGTGTTCACGTTCAGTTTTGGGAATTGGTTTGGGGCTAACAGGAGGTGTCTGTTCTGTTTCCTCTAAGTCTAGGCTGATGTTATCTTCACTAGGAGTAGTGTTTCTAACCCTGACAGTTTTACCTACCAAATCTTTCCACCTCTTCAGCATTTCTGCAGTAGAAATGCCATCTATCTCATCTTTAGGTACTCCTGCCTTTAATAGGTCCACCCACATTTCTTTCCTAGAAATAACTAGCCTGGTTTTCTCTTCACCTCCTGTCTTCTCTACCCCATTCCCTTTCTTCTCTGTTCTTTTCTGCTTGTATTCTTCCTGTCTGGCCTTGACCTTATCTACTGCCCTGACAGGTTTTGTTTTAGTCTCCTCTAGCTCCCCCAACTGGCTTAAAAGGGTTGTAGCTTCATGAATCTTGCTGTTTTATCCCAGGCCTCCCAACAAGGACAATAAGGGAGCCCTGAGATTAAATGGCGCAGACTTCATTAGCTTAGAGCGCAGAGCAGACGTAAAGGGTTCCATATCTGGACCCATCCATTCTGGAAACGTATTTAATCCGGTTATACAACCCATCTCACGTAACCTGGAAATACCCTCTGCTATTGATCTCCAGGAGTAGGTATTTTCCAAGTCAGTAGGACTAGAGTATACTCGGACTATTCCATCTCTAACGAGGTCTAACAGTGAAAAATTCACGCTAAACTCTCTGGCTTTTCGCATTGCCTGACGCAATTGTGGATCATGGGTTAACACTCCCATAGTCACTGCTTCCTTACCTGACAAAACAACACTGTCTGCTCCTTCATCCCATAAGCGTAGGAGCCAACTCACTAGAGGCTCCCCAGACCTTTGTTTGTATTGTTTTGCCAGCTCATGGAGTTCAGTTTGTGTAAACTCCCGTACTTCTTCAAATTCAACATCTCTGGGGTTGCGATAATGCACCTCCCCATCTGCCATATCCTCTCTATCATGTTGCCGTTTCCTATGCTTAGTAATGAGAGGTCTGGCATACTTTTTCTTTCGCACTAGAAGATCATCATGCGAAACATCAAACTCTATCTCCTCATCCTCACTATCATTTGAGGAGAGCACATCCTCACAGTCCCAATTTTGGGGTGTGACAATGGCACGTACCCTGGCTTTACTAACAGGTTTACGGCCCTTCCTTTTCCTTAAGGCATTAATTGATTTGGTCATGAGGGCTGCACACCGCTCTTGCAAATCATCAGCCCGACTAGCAGTTGAACGTACACACTCTGAAGCAACTGCTAGCTGGTCTTTTAATACCTTAACTTCTGCCTCTGCCTTCTCCCTTCTATGTGATTCGATGTAAAATGCGTGAAGAAAATACCATCCGAATTTGGACACCGTTCTCTTCTCTTTTTTACTTAAATCCAACCCCTTAAGGCTAAAATCTACAAAATGATCTGAGACTTTATCACCCCAAGTCAGCTTCAAGGGAGAAGCATACTTCACAAATTCTTTAGCAAGAGGCTCCCACTCATTGTCTCTGGCCCAGATAGGTAAGCTGCACACTTCCTTCTGGTCACCAGAACCCTCTACAGCCTTGCTTTTCCTAAACAGCTTACGCAGCATTTTACCTAGCACAAGCTACACACTACAGAAAAAACAGCTCTGCTTCAATTGAACTATAGCACAGTCACGGCCGAGCCCCCAAATGTATCGCTTGCGTCTTTCTAGCAAAGGTTACTCTGTGGTATAACAAGGAAGCTGAGACTTCTGCAGTGTATAAATGTGCTTTTTACTATACAAAGCTGCTGTACAAAACTATTACAATCTTAGGAATACAATACAAGACTGACAGATATCTATAACAAGCAAAATGCCTAGAAAATAGAACAGCCTAAAGTCTAACAGTACAAATACATTTAAAAGGGTTACTTAACTTCTGTTACTGAATGTTCATGATCTCCAATTGGCAATATTTCTTCTTAGAGACCAGGTTCTGTTTCTTGTATCATGAGCGGCTTCTTCTGATCTTCAAAGCATGATGTATTTCAGTTCTCCCCTCTGTGTCTCTACCCATTCATTTTATATCCCAGTTTTGGTTGACCAAAGTTAATGTTTATACACTTGTTTCCATAACAACCGATTAACAGTCATTCTTTTCAGGTTGAGACACCCTCTCAAACTGTTTTAAAAGACAATGGACTGTTGGTTGCATGTTTACTGTAGCTGACGAGACAATAGCCTCTTCAACTGTCAATTTGTTATCTAACACCATTGTATGAAAACAGCATTTGTTTGAGAATTCTACTCAAACCAGAGAATCTGATCAACTAAACTTGTAATTTCTCCCATGTAATGTTAAACTGCTTCATCTAAAGTCCAAACCTCCTATTTGAGTACAGTACACAATACAGTGCAGCCGTAGTACAGTTTCTAATAAAGTTGTACACAGTATCTAATACAGTGTACACAGTATCGAATACAGTGTGTACAGTTTCTACTACACTTCTGCACTTCTGGTGGTGTACACAGTACACAATACAGTTCAGCTGTAGTACACTTTCTAATAAAGTGCAGGCAGTGTACACAGTATCTAATACAGTGTGTACAGTTTCTACTAAACTTCTGGTGGTGTACACAGTACACAGTACACAATACAGTGTACAGTTTCTAATACACAGGCGGTGTACACAGTATCTAATACAGTGTGTACAGTTTCTAATACACTTCTGGTGGTATACACAGTATCTAATACAGTGTGTACAGTTTCTACTACACTTCTGGTGGTGTACACAGTACACAATACAGTGCAGCCATAGTACAGTTTCTAATACAGTGCGGCCATAGTACACAGTATCTAATACAGTGTGTACAGTTTCTAATACACTTCAGGCAGTGTACACAGTATCTAATACCGTGTGTGTACAGTTTATACTACTTTTCTGGTGGTGTACACAGAATCTAATGCAGTGTGTGCAGTTTCTACTACACTTCTGGTGGTGGACACAGTACACAATACAGTTCAGCTGTAGTACAGTTTATAATACAGTGCAGGCGGTGTACACAGTATCTAATACAGTGTGTACAGTTTCTAATACACTTCAGGCAGTGTACACAGTATCTAATACAGTGTGTACAGTTTCTACTACACTTCTGGTGGTGTACACAGTATCTAATACAGTGTTTACAGTTTCTACTACACTTCTGGTGGTGTACACAGTAAACAATACAGTGCAGCCATAGTACAGTTTGTAATACAGTGCAGGCGGTGTACACAGTATCTAATACAGTATGTACCGTTTCTTCTACACTTCTGGTGGCGTAGACAGTATAAAATACAGCGCAACCATTGTACAGTTTCTAATACAGTGCAGGCGGTGTACACAGTATCTGTAATGTCTCAGGCAGTGAGCTAGTAGTGTTTTTGTAGAGGATCACAGCTTCGGACTTATATACATACTATGTAGTTAAGTGGTTACACCTTATGGCAAATTACATATAAAGAAACGAAAGGTATGTTGAAGGATTAGTTGGGGTTTATTTAGAGAGTTTATATACAGCCATAACTTAGGTATCAGAAGGGTCAGCAAGGCATTAGCAGTTCAAAAGTACAAAGTTTATGCAGTTCAGGTATACTCAGGTATATCGTAGGTCTGGAGAGATGGTGGTGAAGCGTTCATTGGCCCAAAACGAAGAGTAGTAAGTGGGGGCTCTGTCCGGCACAAATAAGGAGGATGAAGTGGGGCTCTGTCTGGCCCAAACAAAGATGATGAAGTGGGGCTCTGTCGGCCCAAACGAAGAGGAGGAAGTGGGGCTCTTTTCGGCCCAAACGAAGAGGAGGAAGTAGGGCCCTATCCATCCCAAACAAAGAGAATGAAGTGGGGCTCTGTCTGGCTCAAACTTGGAGAAGTAAGCAGCAACGTGTGGCTGGTGCACTAGGCCTGGTATCAGGTTCCTAGCACGAACGATGAGTCATTGGCGGCAGCTGTTTAAATAGGAACAAGAGGAGGTATCAGGTGATGTGGCTGAGACCTCATCAATGTGCTGAGGGGATAGTGGAGATGACTGAGTCCCCAGTGGATGAATCAGACATTACAGTATCTAATACAGTGTGTACAGTTTCTAATACACTTCAGGTGGTGTACACAGTATCTAATACAGTGTGTACAGTTTCTTTTACACTTCTGATGGTGTACACAGTAAACAATACAGTGCAGCCATAGTACAGTTTCTAATACAGTGCAGGTGGTGTACACAGTATCTAATACAGTGTGTAAAGTTTCTAATACACTTCAGGCGGTGTACACAGTATCTAATACAGTGTGTACAGTTTATACTACTTTTCCGGTGGTATACACAGTATCTAATACAGTGTGTACAGTTTATACTACACTTCTGGTGGTGTACACAATACAGTTCAGCTGCAGTACAGTTTTAGGGTTGAGCGAACCCGAACTGTAAAGTTCGGGTCCGTACCGGACTTTTGGGTGTCCGGGTCCCGGACCCAAACCCGAACTATTGACTGTATGTTCGGGTCCGGTGTTCGGCGATGTATTGGCGCCTTTTACAAGCGGCAGGGCAGCCAATCCACGCTAGTTTCACTAGTGTGCCCTTAAAAGCCATCACAGCCATGCCTACTAATGGCATGGCTGTGATTGGCCAGTGCAGCATGTGACCCAGCCTCTATATAAGGTACAGGCACACAGCACAGCACCTCACTCTGCTATAGACAGGTTCCTGTGCTGCTAAGAGAGGATTTCATTAGGAGTTAGTCTGATACAGTCAGTCAGTCCACATTCCTTAAATTTTCTTCAAATTAGTTATATCAGTGAGTGATCTACATAGCTAGAGTAGAGACTAGAGAGTGTCTTTATTAAGGAAAAGAAAGAGGCAGAGAGAATTATTCAAGAGATTCCTAAATCAATTGTACCCTGGCTGGGGTGCAGTGCACAGTCTTTTAACAGTGCCATGAGGCCAGTGCCAGACAAAATATAACTTTTACCTGCAAGCTCAGTGCAGAGTCACTGCATTGCATATTTTACTAAGAGATACACCATACTCTGTGTGCATTCTGCTATTGCAAAAACATTGCAAAAAAATTAAATTTTGCTGTGATTTTTTTTTTTTTTTTTCCAATAGCATTTTCTGCATGTTCATACACGCTTTAGACACTGTGCGTGTATTCTGCTATTGCCAAAAAAAAAAAAATATTTCAGTGCTTTGTGCATGTGTGCAGGAGTGTGACATACAATCGATCGATATTTCTTCTATTGTGCTATCCCAAAAAAAAAATTGTAGTGACATTTTTTTTCGCAATAGCATTTTCTGCAGTTTAGCAGTTTTTGAGATACACGCTTTACATACTGTGGGCGTATTCTGCTATTGCAAAAACACCCATTTAGGGCGAGATCATACATTTTGAAAATATGAGGAGATCATCAAAAAGGGGACGTGGCCCCGGTCGTGGTGCTGCTGGTGGAGCTCCTGTTGCAGGGAGAGGACGTGGTCGATCTGTGCCAGCTACACGCACTAGTGAAACACCTTCCTCAGGTGCGAGTAGGCGACAGAGCCTGCAGCGGTATTTCGGCGCGCCTAATGAGGCTGTACGAATGTTGAGGCCAGGACAAGTACAGGCGATAGTAGATTGGGTTGCTGACAGTGCCTCCGGTGCCTTCACATTGTATCCCACCCAGTCTCCTGATGAAAGTTCAGAGTTGGCACCTGCAGTCGATGTCCATCAGTCTTTCACCTCACCCCCTTGCAAATCAGCCAAGCAGTCTGAGCCCCAAATCATGCAGCAGTCTCTTCTGCTTTTTGATGACTCTGTTAGCAGGGTTTCCCAGGGCCATCCACCTAGCCCTGCCCCAGAAGTGGAAGAGATTGTGTGCACCGATGCCCAACCGCTTATGTTTCATGATGAGTACATGGGAGGACCATCGCAGCACGTCTCGGATGATGGCGAAACACAGGTGCCAACTGCTGCTGCTTTCGCCATTGTGCAGACCGACAAGGAGGGCAGGGGTGAAGACTGGGTGGAAAATGATGTGGAGGACGATGAGGTCCTTGACCCCACATGGAATCAACGTCATGCAGGTGACCAGTGTAGTTTGGAGGAAGAGGCGGTGGTCGCACAGAGCCACCAGCACAGCAGAAGAGGGAGCAGGGTGCAAAAGCGGAGCGTCTGTCCCCTAGACAGTACGTCTGCTACTGCCCAACGCAGCAAGGGACCGAGCACACCAAAGCCAGGTTCAAGGAGTTCCCTAGCGTGGCAGTTCTTCAGACAATGTACTGATGACAAGACACGAGTGGTTTGCACGCTGTGCAATCAGAGCCTGAAGCGAGGCATAAACGTTCTCAACCTGAGCACAACCTGCATGACCAGGCATCTAAGTGCAAAGCACGAGATGCAGTGGAGTAGACACCTCAAAAAACAAGAAAGGTCTCCTGCTTCCTCTTCTGCTGCAGTCTCGGCCTCTTCATCCACCTCTGTAGTGACAGTGGCACCTGCCAACCCGCAAACAGAGGATCTGCCAGCAACACTACCACCTGGGTCACCAACCATCTCCACAATGTCCCATGGAAGCGTTCAGCTCTCTATTTCCCAAACACTGGAGCGGAAGAGGAAGTACCCCCCTAGCCACCCACGATCCCTGGCCCTGAATGCCAGCATTTCAAAATCCCTCTTCTTTGAAATGCTGTCATTCCGTCTGGTGGAGACGCAGAGTTTTAAAAGGCTGATGTCATTGGCTGTCCCACAGAACGCCGTGCCCAGCCGGCACTACTTTTCCAGACGAGCTATCCCTTCCCTGCACAACCAAGTGGGGGACAAAATCAGGTGTGCACTGCGCAACGCCATCTGTGGCAAGGTCCACCTAACTACGGATGCGTGGACCAATAAGCACGGTCAGGGACGTTATATCTCCCTAACAGCACACTGGGTAAATGTAGTGGCAGCTGGGCCTGAGGCGGATAGCAGTTTGGCGCATGTCCTTCCACCACCGAGGATTGCAGGGCACTTCAGTTTGCCTCCTGTTGCTAACTCCTCCTACTCCGCCTCCTCATCCTCTACCGCCTCCTCATCCGGTCAGCGTAACACCTTCACCACCAACTTCAGCACAGCCAGGGCTAAACGACAGCAGGCAGTTTTAAAACTTTCCTGTTTGGGGGAAAAACCCCACACCGCGCAGGAGTTGTGGAGGGACATGGAACAACAGACCGATGAGTGGTTGGTGGCAGTAACCCTTAAGTCCGGCCTGGTGGTGTGTGATAATGGGCGAAATCTCGTAGCAGCTCTGGGCCTAGGTGGTTTGAGGCACAACCCTTGCCTGGCGCATGTGCTGAACTTGGTGGTCCAGAGGTTCCTTAAGAATTCCCCCGATATGCCAGAGCTGCTGCAGAAAGTGCGCACTTTCGGCGTTCTCACCCTGCTGCTGCTCGCCTGTCAGCGCTGCAGCGTAACTTCGGCCTTCCCGCTCACCGCCTCATATGTGACGTGCCCACAAGGTGGAACTCCACCTTGCACATGCTTGCCAGACTGTGCGAGCAGCAGCAGGCGATAGTGGAGTTTCAGCTGCAGCACGCACGCGTGAGTCGCTCTGCGGAACAGCACCACTTCACCACCAATAACTGGGCCTCCATGCGAGACCTGTGTGCCTTGTTGCGCTGTTTCGAGTACTCCACCAACATGGCCAGTGCCGATGACGCAGTTTTCAGCGTTACTATCCCAGTTCTATGCCTCCTTGAAAAAACGCTTCAGGCGATGATGGAAGAGGATGTGGCACAGGAGGAGGAGGAGGAAGAGGGTTCATTTCCAAGGCTTTCAGGGCAGTCATTTACAAGTGGCTACGAGGGTGGGTTCCTGCACTAACAAGTGCCAGGTACACAATTGTCCGGCAGCAAGGGCACAGTTCTGGAGGATGACGAGGTGGAGGATGAGAAGGAGATGGAGGAGGAGGAACCATGTTCACAGCAGGGTGGCGCCCAGACCAGCTCATGTCCATCACTGGTGCGTGGCTGGGGGGATACAGAGGACACAGACGATACACCTCCCACAGAGGACAGCTTTTCGTTGCCTCTGGGCAGCCTGGCACACATGAGCGATTACATGCTGCAGTGTCTCCGCAACGACCACCGAGTTTCCCACATTTTAACTGGTGCTGATTATTGGGTGGCAACCCTGCTGGATCCCCGTTACAAGGACAACGTGCCATCCTTAATTACCTCACTGGAGCGTGATCGTAAGATGCGCGAGTACAAGCGCACGCTGGTAGACGCGCTGCTGGTGGCATTCCCACTTGGCAGCGGGGGTACGGTGGAAGCACAAGGCGAAGGCAGAGGAGGAGGAAGAGGTCGCCAACGCAGCCGGGGCACCGCCAGCACCTCGGAAGACAGGGTTAGCATGGCCGAAATGTGGAAAAGCTTTGTCAGCACGCCACAACAACCAGCACCACCAGCTGAGATGGAACATCTTAGCAGGAGGCAGCATTTCACCAACATGGTGGAGCAGTATGTGTGCACACGCCTACACGTACTGAATGACTGCCCCCTTCAACTTCTGGGTCTCCAAATTGGGCACATGGCCTGAGCTTGCCCTTTACGCCTTGGAGGTGCTGGCCTGCCCTGCAGCCAGTGTATTATCTGAACGTGTATTTAGCACGGCAGGGGGCGTTATCACAGACAAGCGCAGCCACCTGTCCAGAGCCAATGTGGACAAGCTCACGTTCATTAAAATGAACCAGGCATGGATCCCACAGGACTTGTACCTTGTGCAGAATAGACGCGTATACCGGTGTTCTGACAAAAACTGTCTGGCCATCGGATAGTGTCCGGCCACTTACTGCGCAGGCCAAGGACAAGGAGATTCACAAAATCTCCAAAGATGAACGTCGCCTGCGCAGTGAGTGCAGGTTCAAGCCCGACCATCCAAGTGGACATACGGTAGCACATAGTAACAGGGCCCCTCATGGGCTCGCTTGGCTAGGCTTCAACCTCGGATGATGTGGCTTGAACCTGGAGTCACCGTGCATCGTCTTCGGAGAGTTTCGAAATCCCCTTGTCCTACGTACTGAGCAAGCGCAGTACAGGGCGGACACTATGCGACGGGGGACAGAATTCGACACATCATTCACCACTAGCCTTACCCAGCCATTGTTGTATTTTGTTGTTGGCTACCTCGTCCTCCTCCACCGCCGCTTCCACCTACACCGCCACATCCACCGCCACCTCAACCTCCTACTCCATATGGACCCCGTCCTCCTAGGTCAAGATTATAATTTTTTCATTTTTTTAATTTACAAGTATTTTATTTTCCCACTATCTTATCCATTAAATTGAATCATTTTTTTCCAGAAAGTGCGTATTCTGAGGTATTCCCACCATATGTGCGGCATCGTGCAGTTGAGTTTCTGAGGTTCTTAATGACTTCCTGTACCTCTTCTGCTGAGAAGGGGCCTCCAGCATTTTATTTTTATTTTTTATTTTTTTATGTTATTTTAAGTTATTTCCCTATCCACATTTGTTTGCAGAGCACTTGCCATGCTCTTAACAACATTTTGTTGCCATTTGCAGCCCTCTAGCCCTTTCCATGACTTTTTTTACAGCCATTTTATTTTTTTTACAGCCATTTTAGTCAAGTTCGGTCCCGAACCCAGACTTTTTTCCAAAGTTCGGCCGAACCCGCCGTCCCCGAACATCCAGGTGTCCGCTCAACTCTATACAGTTTATAATACAGTTCAGGCAGTGTACACAGCATCTAATACAGTGTGTACAGTTTCTACTACACTTCTGGTGGCGTACACAGTACATAATACAGTTCAGCTGTAGTACAGTTTATAATACAGTGCAGGGGGTGTACACAGTATCTAATACAGTATGTACACTGATGCATGCATCAGTGACACTGTCCCTCTAGTCTTCCTGGTGGAGCACACGCTGTGTGGAATCATGGACAGGGCACTTGAGGAAACACAGCGGGAGAAAGAGAAGGACTGCATCTCCTCTCAAGGCCCCCTTTATCCAGATAGCATTCCTGTGGGCCTGCCAAACACACAGGAAGAAGAGGAGTCCTGGAGCAACTGCACTTGCAGAGGGCAACTGCACTTTACAGAGTGCACTGTCTATTTGCCTTTAGTAAATCAACCCCAATATTTCACAGCATGGCCCATTCCTGCGCCCAACAAAAGTATCTGTGAGGGGTTACAGTGTTGTGGCACCACCACCCAAGGCCCAATTTTATTTTTATTTTATTAAGTCAGCAGCTATAAATACTGCAGCTGCTGACTTTTAAAATAAGGACATTCACCTGTCATAGGGTCCGGCACACGAGGCCGAACCATCCCTCGGTCCTTGGATGCTGCTGCCATCTTCGGTAAGGGAATCAGGAAATGAATCCTTGCGGCTTCACTTCCCGGTTCCCTACTGCGCATGCGCGAGTCGCGCAGCGCAATCCGAATGGTCCCTGCTGTCTCTGGGACCTGTGTGTTTGCCAGCAGACAGTTCGACAGGACGGAAAGAAGCGTAGACTGCCGTGGGAGTCTTTGCCCGGAAGTCGGTGCAAATACCTGTCGTAGACAGGTATCTGCACCCCTCTCCCCCCTGAAAGGTGCAAATGTGACACCGGAGGGAGGGGGTCCGAAAAGCGGAGGTTCAATTTTTGTGTGAACCTCCGCTTTAAATTACATTTTTTTCCTCTAGAAATTTAATTTTGCTGTGGCACTGTTAACAATAACTTGCATAAGTGAGCACTTTTGATTTTTCACGCTCCATAGACTTTAACAGGGTTTGCACACATTTTTTGCCTGTTCGCATGTTTTGCTGTGGGGGTGTTTGGCTCATCCCTACGCATCAGACTAAAGGCTGGAATTAAAGCAAAAGGTGGTTCAACAAAATACTGACATGGGTGGGGTGATCCTTTTTCCAACTCAGTGATTCTGTTTTTGGATTGAAACATTTTTTCTGACATATTAGTGTTATATCTTTCACTTGGATGTGATAAGTTGCACTAGTAAATACAGCTGGATTAAATAAAAAAAAACGTGTCTGTCTTAATTTCAGGCTACAAAGTAACAAAATGTGATTATTATTATAAGGGAGGTGGTTCTTTATGATACCCACTGTATACTTACCTGACCCGCCAATCCTCCCTGCACAATACTGGTCCGACACCCCCACCCCCGCTCTCCAATAGTCTTGAAAATGCGCAGTTCCTGCCATCAGTACGCCCAGAGCATGCTCCATGTAAAGGTACGGTCCAGTGCTGGACCATGGGGGAGCAGAGTTTTTCTGAGGATCCGCGGATCAGGTGAGTTTAAATGTTGTGCTAACGCTTAGGAAAAATGAGCACTTGACCCATGAAGTGCGGGCACAGCCCCACTGCATAGGTAAAAAAAAATTTGCCCGGAATTCTGCTTTGAAATATATCCAAAACCAAAGCTCATTTTTCTTCTCTGTTTTGGCTAGATGAGAGTGATTAGAACCCAGGGCAAGTTTTTTTTTTTTCCATCTAGGTAGAGTCACCTTGTCCTAATGATCATTGTCACTCACCACTTGCCAGAAAGTTATGGAAAAGGGTGAGTTGTTACCAGATCAGGAATAGAAGGGAAATCTTCCAATGTGTAATGATGGATGAAGCTGCCCAGGTTTAATTTACCAAGAGTTCAGTGAATCTTGTTCAAAAATCGGAAAACCCAAACTTAGAAGCTAATCCGATTAAAGTCAAGGGAGCGGGGTGGAAAAATCATTTTGGCCATTTTTAGGGCTAATGGACAAATTACTGTGAGATAGGTGCACAGATGGTTTGGCACTTTCATAGGGAACATGTGCGAAGGCAGAATGAAAAAATACCACACATACCGAATGTTCCACTTTGAGCACCTCAAACTTAAAAAAAGCCTTTATTAAATAATATAAAAAAAGAAAATGATCTTGTCCTAATATTTCTAATCATTTATAATCTCTTGGATTGCTTTCTATTTATCAGGATAGCATTAACTTGGCTATTTGGCTACCCCAGCACAGATTCTGGTCAAATGCATAGGTAATTAGACATGGGAGCCGTCAAAAAAATGTTTTCGTTCCGTTCCATTTCGTATATAAAAAAATTCGTAATTCGTGTACGAAATTTAATTCGGATTCGTACGAAATACAAATTTCGTACGAATCGTTAATATCGGTACGAATCTTTACGAATCCTTACGAATATCGACACTCTACGAATAATAACGAATTATCCGAAAACGTATTAACGTTACATAACACAAGTCTATTGTCTATTGTTCACCAATCACTCAGAGGAAGTACGAAATACGAAATTTAATTTACGAATACGAAAATTTCGTATTTCGTACTTCCTCTGAGTGATTGGTGAACAATAGACAATAGACTTGTGTTATGTAACGTTAATACATTTTCGGATAATTCGTTATTATTCGTAGAGTGTCGATATTCGTTATACTGAATCTCGAATTCATTCGAATCATTCGTTATATCCGCTATAATTTCTTTCATATTAGTCGAAATTTGTCATTTGGTAGTTTGGATTCGGAAAATTTGGATCTGAAATTCGTAAACGAAATTTCGTATTTCGTACAGAATTCGCATTCGTAAAAATTAGTAATTCGTATTCGTACGAATTTCGAAAAATTCGTACGAATTTCCGATTCGTACGAAACTAATCGCACATGTCTATAGGTAATACACCTGTAGATTGTGCCTACATGAGGTCACACTGGTTGCATACCCCATCCCATGACTATATCTGGCCATGCATTCACATTTTTTTGCTGGCATGTTATCTGGCGTGGCTATCATTCGATTACTGTCTCTGGCTTGTAATTGTACCGTTTGTTAATGTCAAGTTCTTTGATATCATTAATTAATTTTTTTTAGCTTAAAAAATCTTTAATAAAAATGTATTGAAACAGAAGAGTAAAAAAAAAAAAAGCACAAAAAAATAAAACCCCCAAAATAATGTCCCTGAAACAAAAGCTCACCTTTTTTAAACGGGAGGCCTTGGAACACAAAAAATAATATTTTACCCCAAAATAAAGGCCTTATTAACATAAAAAAAATGTAGCTAAATAACATTATATATATATATATATATATATATATATATATATATATATATATATATATATATACAAAATAAATGAAAACCCCAAAACACTGCCTCTTGAAACAATTTTTTTTTAAGCTAAAAAAAAGCTTGCTATGAATGCAGACAAAAAAAAAAAAAACTTTCCCCTCTGGGTGAGCTATGTACATTGCAAGGATTTTAACAAACTTTGTTGCAGATTCCTGCCTTTTGTTATTCTGAAGAAATCCCTGTGTGTTTGTCTGTAATGGGAGTTGTTTTTATAATGATCAACCAGCTGCTGCACTTGCAGCGCTCTAATGAGGAAAGCGGCAGGGTTTCCATCCCTTTAGACGTGATTTCCTATTGGGAGTATCTCACCAAAAATGACATTTTTGTTGCAGGGGATGCCCAAAATTTGAATTGTATCTTAGTGCAAACTTATGGGAAAATTAGTGAGCCAATAACACAAGCAGGAAACTACATATTTGGGGGGCGTATACCAAAAGACATGGGAAAGAGGGCATACAATTTGTGTATCTTAATATACACAGGAAATCTCTTCAAAACATTGCTAGCCCAATGATGGCAGTGTCACTCTAGTCAAATATGTAGCATATCTATCAAAAAAACTGGTGTGTTCCTGTCTAGGGGGCGCTCTGTACACCATCTGTGTACAGAGCAACTCCAGGTTGCCATATTTCATTTTACAGAAAATTACAGAGCTGCAGATTGAAAAGGAAAGGTAATTTGTAATAACATCCAATTACAATATGACTCGTGTCGCAATTGTATATGCTGTATTAATTATTTTCTTATTTGCTATTTAAAAACAATTTAATATTTGCTATTTAAAAATAAAAAAATCAACAGCAAAAAAACAATTCAACCAAAATAAAGCCACTATTAACCCCCCCCCCCTAAAAAAAAAATGAAAATACCAAAATATTGCACCCTAAAACTAAAGTCTTTTTTTTGCTTTGAATTCCTACGAATAGGATTGCAGTTTAAAGTGATCCAAACTTAAAAAAGCCATATTAACATGAAATAAAAAAAGAAATGAAAACCTCAAAATAACACCCTTAAACAAAACCCTACATTTTATTTATTTTTTTTAAAGGGAAGACATGCAACAACAACAAAATAAGGCAATTTAGCCTAAAAGAAAAGACTATCAATCCCAATTATTAGCCTTTTTAAGCAATAGTTTAAAGGTCTTGCACAGCATGAAAACATTTCTCCCAGGCTAATCTTCACACAACTTCGGCAGGACGGTGAATCTTGAACCTCCGGTATTTACTGCAAACCTATGGTGGTGGCGAACCTTAGCTTCATCATTACCAGTGGGAACATTGGATCCAGGGATGCCTCTCTCTGGAAATTTCCTTCACTTTGGGAAGATTTCCTCTCACTTCTTGTTGGTTCTATAAGGACAGGAAGTAAAGGGGGAAATCTCCCTAATATGACACAGGTGAGGGGTTTTAATTCTTCATGACTCCATTTAAAATAAAATTAAAAAAAGTTTTGCTCTTAGAGATACTTTAAAGCTCCTTTGAGTGTGATAAAATGAAGATATTTTAAATATATGTAAATAAAGATATATGAATATCTAAAACAAATAAAAAATATATATATAAAAAAATATAAACAAATCTACCCCTTTTATTTCTCTTTGCCCAAGCCTCTACTAAGATTCTATTGTATGTGATAATTATTTCTTCTTCTTTTTTATCTTTTTTTTTTCCATGTACAATGAAATACTTGAAAAGTTTTTGAAAAATCTTGTTTTATCCGAGCCCCAGAAAGATTTTGTATGAAACATAAAGTGCCCCTCTCCAGCATGCGCACCGAGACCCTGTGGTGTTTGGCTACATCTCTTTTGATGCACCTTTAAAATTAAGATAGAAGAGAAGCCCCATTATACTTTGTGTTTTTTTTTTTTTTTGCTTAGTGCGATCAGAAAGCGGCGCCTATGTAACCCCCAGGGGCACCACATAATGTTCAGCATAATTCATGATGGATATTAACAGTCGTTCCTTTTTGCATCAACTCCTTGGATTTACAGAAACTTTTGCTGATCGGAAATTCTTTGCTTCTTTCCGGCGGAGACTTTTGTGTCTTGTATCACACGAGGTTGACAAGAGCTTCACGTTAGGTACTACGCCGCCACGGGCTGCTGGCTCCTTGTGCTTTGTGAAGACAGTCTGCGTGCCCTGTATTGGAACAGTCTACGCTGCTCTGTTCTCTATCAAAGGATACATTGTTACAATGGGTTTTTTTTTCTTCTAAAAAGCAGAGTTGAGTACTTTCTCCTTCTTTTTTTTTTCTCTCCCTTTCTAACATGATCTGAGCCTTTTAAGGAAGAAAAAGAAATTTTTTCGTCTTCGTTCAAACGGGCAAAATTGCTCTTTAGCAGATATGAAACAAAAAGAAATACGGGGGGAAAAGGTAGTGGTGGCCTGTCGGCTGGGTTTTCCTGTGAGTGATAAATGTCATGCGTTCAAAGGGAGCCGCGTTCTAACGAGACGCCAAACACCAAAAGGTCCGGTGGCTTTTTCCCATTTACACACCTCCAGAATTTTTTGTGTTGAAAATAGGTTACGGGCTACCACCCCGGCCCCCACCTCGCCTTTTCATCTCTGTTTAGTACGAGGGGAGTTTGGAGGGAGGCTCGTGGAAAAGGAAAACACACGCTGCCACAAACCGCATTGGGACTCAGCCAAAGATATTTAAAGTAAGACTCTGCTTTGGTCAAAAGAAATAAAGAAAGATCCTTTTCAGGTGAACTAGATACATTATTAGCAAACTCTATTGTGGATTCTTACCCGTTTCTGCTTTGGAGGTACTAATGTAGGCATTGGCAGTGCTGTTATTAAACTGACTGTTAATTGGAAGGCTCTACCTACCACCTCATCAGTCTCAGGTATGTTATCTAAAAAGTTTCAACTTCTATATAATAAAGAGCAAGTTACTGCATGGTACATTGCATTTCAGTGAAGGCATGGACGTCTATGGACCACAAGGGTATACTAGGGTACACTTTTAAGTACACAATGGGACCAGAGCATTTATGTAAAACAAAAGTGAAGCAATACTTTTTTTTCACTTTTCAATGCATGTACTGTATTGCAATGGTCATTTACAGGCATAACTTATTACCTAGGCAAGCTGGCCGACCATGTCAAGCTGACCAAGATTTCCCATAGACGCCAATGTTACAAAACGGGAGCAGTGCCATGTCAAGCTGACCAAAATTTCCCATAAACGCCAATATGTCTGTACTTACGAGTGTACGTAAAGTGAGGGTACATACAGCGGGTTATGACTGTACTATATAAATTGTATGTTTCTTTTAAAAAATGTTCTATTGATTTTGCATAAATGTACAACTAGGTACAAGAAAACATGGTAATAAGGCCATCAAAGAAGCATTCATAACAAGCAGGTACAAGCACTGAGCAGATATATAAGGCTGAGAAGAAATGCAATAGTCAGACTGCACATAGCATGTACAAATAACACTACAATAACAAGGTACAATTGACAAGTATTAGACCATATTGGCATTGGGAGAACATGACCTCTGTCAGAGCCAGATTTAGACCTTGGGGGGCCTGGGGCACTTCAGGTTCGGGGGCACCTTATCTTCAGGGCTGAGCTCAGTCCTTCCTTCTCTGAGCTGGCCGCTCAGATGTCGGTAAATTGCCAGCTCCTAACTCTCAGCAGGTACCCAGCTGTTGATGATATCCTGCTCGTCAGTCCTGCCTACTTAAGCCGTCCAGTTGAGAGGATCTCAGCCTTCGCCTTAGTCAACCTCACAGAGACGCTCTCCTGCATTCCTATTTAAAGACTTGCTTGGCTGACATCCCTTCTGGCTCCAGATCCTGCTTGCTGTTTTACTACGCTCATCTCCGGCTCCCCGACGTTTGGCTTGTCTGACTATCCATTCCAGTTCCTGAACTCTGGCTATGTTTTGACTACGTTTTTTCTATTTACTTTTATTATTAAACAAGTGTGATTTAACTGTACTTCTGTCTCTGTCTGATTTCATGGTTTTTGAATCTTACACAGAGTTATTTATTTTTTATTATTTTATATATATGTAGCACTGACCCCCGAAGGAGCTGCTGGTTTTATTTGGGCTTACCGTTACCTTCTTGACCTCGTGTGCGTCTAGCAATTTCCCGAGGTAGATGGCCCAAAGAACTGTAGAAACTGACACTGAATCCACGTTGGGATTTTTATTTGCAAAAATAGTAGACAAAACACAGTCTCTCAATAAAGGATAGTGGGTATAGGTAGGAAGTTCAGGTACTCTTGGAACTGCATGTGTCTCACTATAGAATCCAGAGAATAGCCATTCACAACTGGATATTACTGTTATCGGATAAATCTCCTCAAAGTAGATTTAGCAGCTGATAACTAATTCAAATAAAGCAAAGTCTCTTCCACAGACTTGATTGTAGAACTTGTAGGTGAAAAGTCTCTGCTACAGACTTGGTTGTAACTGAAGGATATATGAAGTTAGAGAACCCTCATACAACACCAGTATCTTGCAGCCGGACCGGCGATACCGTACGAGTGTGGATTCACCTGGTGTCTTTCAACTTAGCTTCCAGGCTCTTACCGAGCAGCCAGCCTTTTTGCGTAGCCCTCTTCTGAAGAGTCCTCCAAAACCGAGACGGCACCGGACCACCTTGGAATCCTCCTTCCAGTTACTGCGCCTCGGCCTAGCCAGCCTCGAGACTCGGAAACGGATGGATCCGCACCCCAGGCCATGAGGGCCCCTGTGGGCTGGTCAGGAGGACCAGGACCAGGACCAAGAAGACAGACAGATCCTCTGGACCGGAACCCCGTATCACGTGACCTCAGCACCTTAGGTACCCCCTCCCAGAATACCCAGCAAGATGACACACTCACTGGTTGGTTCCGAGAGAGATTGGCACCCAATGCGTCCAACTGAACCGCGTTCTTGTGCTTGCCAGAGGTGACACCCACACCTATGGCCAAGCAGAACACAATGCAATCCAGCCAAACTGATACTGAGACCATAATTTAGAACAATTAACCCCAAAACCCAACTGTGGTTTTAGGAAATTAAAATTTACAAAACATATAGCGCATGCTCATTAGGAGCCCAGCGCTACATATATATTTTGTTTTATATAATTTTTGCATGGGGGTGGGGGGGCAAACATTATATATTTTTTTTAGCAGAGACGCTAGAGGATAAAATGGTGATCATTGCAATATTTTATGTCACACAATATTTGCACAGCAGTCTATACACATATATATTATTATAATATATATAATATAGTATTTTGTATAATATGAAAGATGATGTTTCACTGAGTAAATAGATACCTGACATGTCATGCTTTAAAATTGTGCATGCTTGTGGAATGGCGACAAACTACGGTACTTAAAAATCTCCATAGGCGCCCTTGAAAAATGTTTACAGGTTACCTGTTTAGAGTTACAGAGAAAGTCTAGTGCTGGAATTATTGTTCTTGCTCTAACATTGTTGACTTACATATGTGTTTGCTTCTGTATGCGAGCTCAGAGGGATGGGGCACTTACGGTATGTATTTTACTTTTTATTTTTACACTGTCCTTTTTTTTTTTGGATCACTTTTATTCCTATTACAAAGAATGTAAACATCCCTTGTAATAGAAATAAGGTATTCTTTATTAAGAGATCCGTGGTCAAAAGGACCCAAAATCTATCATTTACCTTTAAAAGCAAAAATAAATAAAAAATTGACTATGGCCCAGGAACCCGAAGTGACGTCAGACCTCGCTCCAGTCCTCCAAGGGCATAGAGACAAGTGGCGGTCATGTTGGCCTCACTTTTCTCCATACCCAGCTAAAGGCAGCATTGGATCATATCTGGGCTTCACTGATCCGTTAGCTAAGCCCGGGAACGACCAGGAAGCAGCGGGAGGAGGGGGGGCACCCCTCCCACCACTTTTTAAAGCGATCCCGCGCCAAATCAGCCAACGGGACCACTTTTATCTTGAAAAGAATCAGTCATAGTAATAAAAAATACTGCTAGCTGCTGCCATAATCGCAGTATTTCATGTCAAAGTATTGACGTATTTTTACTATAGGCCGGTCGGCAAGTAGTGGGTATGCCCAGTCATTAGCAAAATTTACCCCTAACCCTAACCCAAAGCATGTCCCTACGCTATTTGTTTTTCACCTTGTTCTTGTAGAAAGTAGAGGCACACTTTAAAATACGGCTAACTAGCTCAGGCTAGGGATAAGTGTGTCTGTTGAGGAGAGCCAGAGATTGCACTAACCCTGTAGGAGTTGCCGACTGCTGCACAGTCAGTCACAAAGCATTTCCATTTTGCATCCAGACACAGAAATCAGTCCTTTGGCTTGTTTTTATTTTTATTAGGGGATGATAACTTGGATGGGGTAAGGGATTATGGGATGCGCAACTTGAAAATGTCCAACAATTAAAACCAAGGACAACTTCCTCCCTATTTACAGATTCTTCCTCTTCCTTCCACCTGTGCAAACTTGGTTCCCTTGTACAGCTCCTGCTGGTTCACTCCTGGAGAAACTAACAGTCTCTAGTTAGTTCAGCAAAAGCCCATTACAGGCTAAGAACTTGCAGTCCCTCGGTGAAGTAGCACATGTGGATTGAGCAGCATCTCACACAACCTTCTGATTTCTCCGTACACACTGATCTCAATTCTACTGCTTGCAGAAATGCTAGCCGGCCTAGCTTACACCAGCCTACCTGGCTACCTTTTATTCCCAGTCTTTTCGATTGACACACACACATGTAGATTCCCCAGGGCAAGGTTGAATGAAGACTTGGCACATCGCTGTCTTCAAGAGAGACCTGCCACAGTTAGCAGTCTCTCCCCTTGTCTGTCCCTGCACTGATCTGATCTACTCACTGTTTCTCCTTGCTCTATCTGCTGCCTTCAACTGCCTCCTGGGATCCTTCTAGGCCAGCCTCCCGAGCTCCAGCCTGAGGTAAAACCCAGCGCTGCTTCTCCATCTTCCACCTGACTCCTCTGCTGGCTCATGTCTATTTAAGGGCCTCTTAGTTCCCTGCCAGGCCTCTAACCCAGGGATTGGCTAAAGGCCCCTAAATATGCAAGACAACCCTCCTAGCCTCCGCCCGCTATCTTCCAGAACCTTTTCCAACATTCTCGAAACAGGGAGTGGCACCGGAGAGCTGTCAGGATGAGTCATTCAGCTGTGGCTTCTAATAGCCCTGACCCATATTCAGTGACTCATATTTATCCCTGGGCCAGACTATAGTTTGTCTACTCTCTCACTTCTAGTAGTGCACACTAGAGGGTGCTACACATGTAAAAAAAAAAAAAGTAGAAATTCATACAGAATTTTGGTACATTTATCAAATGAACTGATGATAAGATGACAAACTTGCTTAAAGTGACTCATCCAGTTTAGTGAACTGATCCCAATGATCATCGTAATGCCAGGAGCAAAGTTAGGCCTGCAGTAAGAAAGAGGAAGCTTAGATGTAGGGCCAACATGACAGGGTTAAAAGTGGTTTGGCGTGGGAGAAGTTTTAGGTAGATTCAAAATAGGGTCAGCTGTAATAAAGGATTGGTGGGTTAAAAGGGGCAGGTAGGGCTGCAGGGGATGATCAGTAGGAGGATCCAGGAAGTTATCGGTGGAATTGTCCTTATAAGGTGCCACATCCGAATAATCTAAACACAAGAAGATGACCCCTAAATTGACTTTTAAGGCACTGCAATGGTAAATTGTTGAAAAGTATAATTTTTTTAAACATATTATATTAGAATAAAAACAAAAAGGAAATGGAATGGTTACATATCTGTGTACAAAAACACCACATTCATGATACTATAATGAAATCCTCTCAATTCACCCGACGCGTTTCAGAGTTTCAATGTCTCATTCTTCAGGGAAGTTATGAGGAGATCAATCATATATCTATTACAAAAGCTCAGAATGAGTATGCAGCAATAGACCATGTAATATATATATCAATTAAATATACAGCAAAAGATATTTGAACAAACTTACATACATTGTGGTGGTGTCATAATTGAAACATTCCATAGAACTATTAAAAACATAGAAAGGACTGTGTCTCCAGGCTTCACTGCATTAATCGTATAAAAAAGCTGATCTTATCACTGTATATTGGCATTGCACCAAAAAACAAGAATAAGGTTTGGATCGTACCGGGCTCCCCAAAAAAGGCATCAAACAGCATCAAACAGCCAAAGACACTGAGGCCAAAGGTGGGCGCCACCCTGTATTTAGAGGTAATAAAGGTATGTAGCATAGGATATTATGTAAAAAGGACTATATTTGATTTTAAAATTATACCTATATATATATATTAAACATGCATATATTACCTGTGCCGTTTGGGTACAGAAATTGATGAGAAACTGGTTGCAAGTATACAGATGGTATATACTGTGGAGCAATGTATGTATGACAATAAGTCAGTTTATGTGAATATACATGTTTATTAGTGTTATATAACACCTATATTTTAATCAGTTTTTGTTAATTTCTTAGCTATATTTCAAATTATACAGTAAGTTATTAATCCAATATTTGGAAATGGAGGGGTATGATCAATGCAATTAAATATCAACAAATCAATTGTCCGGCGCACTATCACAGTCCCACTATAAGTCGCTAATCACTGTCACTACTAGTAGTAAAACAATCCAGTATATATCCCATAGTTTGTAGATACTATAATATCTATTCAAACCTATTAACATAGACTTATTGGGATTTTTTTTTTGATATTTTTTTACCAAAGACAGTAAAGTAAAAATTATTGTTTTTTTCAAAATGTTCTGTCTTTTTTCGTTTATATAATAAAAAAAGAAAAACCCAGTGGTGAGCAAATACCACTAAAATAAAGCTCTATTTGTGTGAAAAAAAAAAAAAGATTTTGTTTGGGTACAGGGTGGCATGACATGGCACAGTTCCCAGATAAAGTTAATGCAGTGCTAAATGGCAAAATAGGGCCTGAAGGGGCTAAAACCTTCCTCAAGCTCAAGTGGTTAAATCGCTGTTCATTTTGACCACAGTGATGAGAAAATTCAAAAGAGCAAGATAGAATAAAAAATTTTCTGGAACTTTTTTTCCAGGAACTTCTAACCGTGTATGGGGTTTTTCATTTGGTAAAGTCCATTTGCTCCAAAATTGAATGCTAGAAGCAAAACAAAATTTTGAACTACTTTTGAACGACATTTGTCAAGCAGTCAAATGTACTGAGAATTCTTGTATGAATTTTTATTTGCAAATCTACTAGTGTGTAGCCAGCTTTAGATGTAGTTTACTTTTATGGTAAGAAAGAGCCACAAATATGAGAACGTTGTGCTATCAATGAATTGACAGTGTACTAATTGCCTACCTTACATGAAGTCAAGGAAATTATTTAATATACAGTGGTACTGTATTTATCATGTTTCCATATTTAATAACATTCCATAAGCTAAAAATTTATAAACTCTTATATGTGCCCATATTAGTTTGCACTGTTTGTTAAAACTAACTTTGGGTATATGAGATGCATAAATATAACTTCAAATTTGTTTGGTGTTCCTCATATTCCTTTTTTATTTTTTAATATGTTATTTAATTTTATTTACTTTTCACATTTGATATCAAACTTAACATTTGTATAATGCTTAGTACTAGAAATGTGATTTTAATGTCATTATAAGCAAAATATTTACAAAATATTATTTCTACTTTTTATTCCATGGTAATGTTAATGTTTCTTTTTTATTTGTTTTAGTTTTAATTCACATTTAAAGCCTGAAGATTACTTATTTCCCCCCTTCCCCACAAAACATTCTATATTTTCAGTGAAAGCAGAGATTTTTTTTTGCTACGGGATAATTGTGTTACTGTTTATCATATCTTTATTTTCAGTAAAAAAACTAAATCTAATACCCAATTTTTGGTAACATATAAAGATGAGGTTGCATCAAGCAAATATATACCAAATATGTCATGTCTCTAACCACTTGTTGACCAGGCCTTTTCTGTAACTTTTTGGTTACAAGTTTAAATTAGTAATTTTTGCTAGAAAATCCCCAAACTTTATATATATTTTTTAGCAGAGACCCTAGAGAATAAAATGGTGAAATTAATGCAATATTTGTATGTCACAAAGTATTTGCACAGCAGTCTTTCAAATGCAATTTTTTGGGAAGAAATACACTTTAATGAATAAAAAAAACTAAACAAAAACACTAAAGTTACACCATTTTTTTTATATAATGTGAAAGATGATGTTATGCCGAGTAAATAGATACCTAACATGTCACGCTTTAAAATTGCACACGCTCAAGGAATGGCAACAAACTGTGGTACTGAAAAAACTTCATAGGGGGCGCTTTAAAAATGTTTACAGGTTACCTAGAATTTACCCAGATGTTTGCGGTGATACCTCATACTGTATGTGTGGTCTGAACACTGTTTACATATGTGGGCGTGACTTGCGTATGCGCTCACTTCTGCGCGCAACCACGTAGGGACGGGTCGTTTTACATTTTGTTTTTCTTATTTATTTGACTTTTTATTTTTACACTTTATTTTTATTTTATTTTTATCACTTTTATTCATAGTTACATAGTTACATAGTAACCTATTAAAGGGGGCTCCCGGATTCCGATAAGCCCCCGCCCCCCGCCCGCAGACCCCGACAACCAACGGCCAGGGTTGTCAGGAAGAGGCCCTTGTCCTCATCAACATGGGGACAAGGTGCTTTAGGGTGGGGGGCCGCAGGGTGCCCCCCTTCCCCAAAGCACCCACCCCCCATGTTGAGGGCATGCGGCCTGGTACGGTTCAGGAGGGGGGGGGGCGCTCGCTCATCCCCACCCCCTTTCCTAAATGGCCAGGCTGCATGCTCGGATAAGGGTCTGGTATGGATTTTGGGGGGACCCCCACGCCGTTTATTCGGCGTAGGGGGTTGTCCTTAAAATCTATACCAGACCTAAGGGCCTGGTATGCTCCTGGAGGGGGAACCCATGCTGTTTTTTTATTTAAAATTTGGCGTGGAGTTCCTCCTCAAGGAGACACTGTCGTGTCCATATAGATGGAGATCCGACTTTGAGGCGACTTCCATTGAAATCAATGGGTACAAGTCACCTAGAAGTCGGATTGAAGTAGTACAGGAACCTTTTTTGAAGTCGGAGCGACTTCAGTAGTGTGCATTGAGACAGCTCCATAGATTAACATTACAGCGCGACTTGGGACGACTTGGGGCGTCTTGGGGCGACCTGAAGTCGGATCCTGAGTCGCCCTGGTGTGAACCGGCTCTTATGGAAGAGTAGCAAGAAGAAAGCCATTGTTGAAAGAAAGCCATAAGAAGTTCAGTTTGCAGTTTGCGAGAAGCCATGTGGGGGACACAGCAAACATATGAAAGAAGGTGCTCTGGTCAGATGAGACCAAAATTTTACTTATTGGCCTAAAAGAAAAACGCTATGTGTGGCAGAAAACTAACACTGCACATCACCCTGCACACACGGTGAAACATGGTGGTGGCAGCATCATGTTGTGGGAATGCTTTTCTTCAGCAGGGCCAGAGAAGCTGGTCAGAGTTGATGGGAAGATGGATGGAGCCAAATACAGGGCAATCTTAGAAGAAAACCTGTTAGAGTCTGCAAAAGAGTTTAGACTGGGATTTCACCTTCCAGCAGGACAACGACCCTAAACATACAGCCAGAGCTACAATGGAATGGTTTAAATCAAAGCATATTCATGTGTTAGAATGGCCCAGTCAAAGTCCAGACCTAAATCCAATTGAGAATCTCTGGAAAGACTTGAAAATTGCTGTTTACAGACGCTCTCCATCTAATCTGACAGAGCTTGAGCTATTTTGTAAAGAAGAATGGGCAAAAGTGTCACTCTCTAGATGTGCAAAGCTGGTAGAGACATCCCCAAAAAGACTTGCAGATGTAATTGCAGTGAAAGGAGGTTCTACAAAGTATTGACTGAAAACCATTTATCATTTTCCTTCCACTTCACAATTATGTGCCACTTTGTGTTGGTCTATCACATAAAATCCCAATAAAATACATTTACATTTTTTTGGTTGTAACATGACAAAATGTGGAAAATTGCAATAGGTATGAATTGAATACTTTTTCAAGGCACTGTAAATGCCCAAAATATTCACCTAGATTTTTAGTCCTGTAACATGCTGGATCTTGGGTCCTCTTGTTTCTTCGCTGCAGAGTGGCCATGTCACTGCTTGGTGAGCTGGACACCACCCATTAGGTCCATCACTAAGGTCTTCACAAAGTCCTAGAGACTTTAGTGCTAACATGATGATATTGTGACAAAACCGGTCATCGGTGGCCCTGGGCTGCAGTGATAAATCACCAATCTTCACTACCACAAGAGGTGCTATGGAGGATCTGGAGAAGGGAGAAGGATATGCTGCTCTAGGTGAGAAGAATATGCCTGATAGACTCCACACGTGAGTGCCTGCCCCGGCTCACCTCCACCAACTATGCAATACAATAAGAAATGGCTGCACACCATGGCTGGTCCTGAATCCTTTTATGTGGTTTCTTCAAATATGGCACAAACAGGACACTTACGGGTCTCTAGTGGGTTACGCTTTTCACACAAATGCACTCAGTTGTACCTGTTTATCTGCAGCCATCTCTTCTCTACAGCCATTCAAAGTGCAGAATTTATACACGTTGTTTGAGCTTAAAGTCCTCCTTTTGGCTTAATATGACTCAAGGAGAAGTCACAGGGTGTGATGAAATGCGCCGAGCAGAGCTATCGTGCATAAGACTGGAACCAGAAGTGAGGTGCTTCTCTGAATGTGAAAGCTGAATCTTTATCTTAAAGGGGCAATACATCATTTAAAGCATTCATTCTGGTGTACTGAATTTGAGAGCACGATATTTGTAAGTGGCTTTGCATCCATGCAATAAAACCCATATTTCACATAATATACTGCACAATGCTAGTGTTATAATTTTTTGAGCCATATTAAGCCAAATGGAGAGCTTTTATCTATATGTGAAAACTGACACTGAAGATGGAAAAAGTCTAAGTATTGATATATCTGGAAGAACCTGAAAATGGAGAAAGCCCATTTAAAGGGCAAGGTGTATAGTGGCCTATTACGATCATAGGTCAATACCTATAGGTAAGAGGCTGGTGTGATTTGTGGCGGCAGTACACTGTGGTGAATACTAGTAGAAATCTCAAAGACACGGTTACAGAAATTATTCACTTTTTCAACACTGAAGTTGAGAACTATAGACACTCATCAGCCACTTTATTAGAAATACTTGTTCAATTAGTTGGTAACACGAATTGCTAATCAGCCAATCACATGGCAGCAACTAAATGCATTTAGGCATCTAGACGTGGTAAAGAGGACTTGCTGAAGTTCAAATCGAGCATCAGAATGGGGAAGAAAGGGGATTTAAGTGACTTTGAACGAAGCATGGTTGTTGGTGCCAGATGGGCTAATCCAAGACTATTTCAAAAACTGCTGATCTACTGGGAATTTAACGCACAGCCATCTCTCGGATTTACAGAGAATGGTCCAAAAAAGAGAAAATATCCAGTGAGTGGCAGTTGTGTGGAGGAAAATGCCTTGTTGATGTCAGAGGTCAGAGGAGAATTGGCAGACTGGTTTAAGACGATAGACAGGCAACAGTAACTCAAATAAGCACTTGTTAAACCCAAGATATGCAGAATAGCATCTCTGAACGCACAACACATCGAACCTTGAAGCAGATGGGCTACAGCAGCAGAAGACCACACCGGTTGCCACTCCTGTCAGCTACGAACAGGAAACTGAGGCTACAATTCGCATAGGATCACCAAAATTTGACAATAGAAGATTGGAAAAATGTTGCCTGGTCTGATGAGTTTCAGCTGCTACATTCAGATAGTAGAGCCAGAATTTGGAGTAAACAACATGAAAGCATGAATTCATCCTCCCTTGGATCAACGGTTCAGGCTGGTGGTGGCGATGGTGTGGGGGATATTTTCTTGGCACACTTTGGGCCCCTTAGTACCAATTAAGCATCATTTAAACGCCACGGCCTACCTGAGTATTGTTGCTGACCATGTCCATCCCTTTATGACTACAGTGTCCCCATCTTCTGATAGCTACTTCCAGCAGGATAATGCACCATGTCACAAAGCTCCAATCATCTCTGGACTCCAACGGCCTCCACAGTCACCAGATCTCTATCCAATAGAGCACCTTTGGGATGTGGTGGAACAGGAGATTGGCATCATGGATGTGCAGCCGACAAATCTGCAGCAACTGTATGATGCTATCATGTCACTATGGACCAAAATCTCTGAGGAATGTTTCCAACAAGAAAAATCAAATAGGACAGCCACACAACAATATAATGCCTTTATTTATAAAACTTAGTCCATATACCAACAGAGGCACAGGTACAGATGATAACTGACGCGTTTCGCACCGTTAGTGGCGCTTAGTCATAGCTGTAGGACCACTGACCCCAATCTATCTTTTATACACATAAATCACTGGTCACCTGACCAATTGTATCTAATCTAGATTGCGGTCAGGTGTGGTCCTCAAGAACTTTCACCCACATGAAGAGGAGGAATGGGCGTGGAGGCGATCAGAGTAAACAATATGTAAGTGGATTAACCCATGTAAGGGAGAAAATGGTAAATAAATAATAAATGAAGAGTTCAAATTCAAAACACTTCATGGTCCCAGGGTCCAATAAATAGGCTACAGCAGATCGCCCCCCCCCCCCCCATACACTCCATAATACATGTAGGGTGCAGGTTGCCTCTACATCAATGTGTGGCATACTATGCCCATGTATCTACTAAACACCCATTAAAACATTTAGTCAAATTTGAACATCAATGTGTACACAAAATCATAAATGTATCCTTAAAAATATGTGAAAATCTAAAAGTGTGTGTGTGTATACACACAAATATGTGTATGTAATTGTCCACCACCAGGAGGTGTCAAAACAAGACATCTCTCCCTGGTTATGCGATAAAAAACACACACGCATATGCATACAAGAAGAAGCCCTACATATCATGACAAGGACTATATACAGGAGCACAACTAACTTTATTAAATTAAATCGAATTGAAACAAATTTGTCTCGAACGATGTAAGTGCAATTACAGGCCATGTCGTCTCTCCATTTATCTCCGGATATTAATTGGTGTCATAAATATTAGTAGTGTAATCCTAAAAAATATATATATTTTTTCAGTGTAACCCTAGTATAGTGCGGTGGCAAAAAAGCAGATATATATTTGCCCACTATAAAAAGACCTTTCAGAACCGAAAGGTGAGATATGACTGGCCAGAGTGAACCGGATAATTGGAACGAGTCTCGGATTAACGAATTGACAGATGAATGGAAAGTAAAAGCCGATATGCTACTAGAGCTTGTGCTTTCAATCATAAAAATGGCATACATCCAAAGCTTTTTTTCTCCGAGAATAGGTGCAGCAACTCCTCCCTAATGCCGCGTACACACGGTCGGAAATTCTCGTCGGAAAAATCTCTGATGGTTTTCCCATCGGAATTCTGACGGAATTTCGCTCAAACTGTCTACACACGATCACACCAAATTCCGACGGTCAATAACACCACGACATACAACATGTTCGACGGCACTTTAAAAGGGAAGTTTAATGCTTCTGAGCATGCGTCGAATTGTTTCCGAGCATGCATCGGAATTTTGCGTGTCGGAATTGCATACACACGGTCGAAAAATCCGATAGAAAGGTTTTCCGTCTGAAAATTAAGAACAGCTTCTTAATCCAAAGTCCGTCAGAATAGCCGACAGAAAAAGACCGTTGGGCATACACACAGTCGGAAAATCAGATGAAAAGCTCCCATCGGACTGTTTCCATCGGAAATTAGGACCGTGTGTATGCGGCATAAGTTTTATAAATAAAGGCATTATATCGGAGTGCGGCTGTCCTACTTGATTTTTCTTGTTATCGTCTTTGTTGAGCCAGCTCCCTTCATCTCCTGAAACACAAGGATGGTGTGAACACGGGGCTATCACCTGGACCGGTAATCTCTGAACTTTGTATTTTGGACTGTGCATATACTTTTACCTGCTCAGTGCAAACCCCTTACCCTTACCGTTTGGGAAATCAACTATTGTTGTTACATTCCTTGTACGGAGACGCCTATCATGAATATTTTTACACCAGTATCCATCACCTTGGAGACTGGGTTCAGCTGGACCCTTACAGCCCTATCAGATAATCTTCTCGACTGAATCAACACACATACATGCTGCAATCGGTGGATAACGATGATATCACTTTGAAACAATCTTTTTCGAAGATTGGAGCATCTGATGGTGAAAGAGATCAAATCATATTCAACACCTCACTTTAAAACAGATTCCACGTGGACTCAGGATAAAAAAGTTTCCAACATTCGATTTGTTTGACAAAGATATCAAAAAGGAATGGACAGTCAATTTGTCACCTTGTTCTGCTAAATTGATGGAAATTATTATATGTTCACAGAATAAAGAGCTTGAACAGCTACAAAGTGAAATGTCTACTATTCAGAAGGACCTAACAGCTTTACAGGGACACAATAGTTTTTTTGGAATTGAATAATTGCCTTAATGCAAGGTTGGATAAATTGGAAAAAAATGTCATTGCAAATAAAAAAGAAAAAGAAACCGTATTGATTACGAGAGTGCTAATGTTTATACATGGAGAAAACCTTCTTTCTTTTCTGGTAGAAAACGGAAACCATCGATCAAAAAGCGTGTCAGCTTCTCTGATCTTGATAATGAGCCAATTAACGATACACTGGCTATCACAGCCTCCGATTCATCTTCAGAACCTGTTGATCCGAAGATCGGTGTTGATTGCCCAATGTATGGCCAGAGTGTGAATACCCACAGAAACCCTCACAAATCCAGCAAAAAGAAAAAGAAAAAAGCAGGAAAACAAGGCAAGGAGAAAAGAAACACAAACTGCTATCCATTACGAGGCCAAATGCGGCGTTAGAGACTAATGTCCTGAATCTATCACAAAGATCTTTAAATGATTCAGGAACATCTCTTTTGCGTAAAGGACTCAATTTTTGTCCAACTAAACATTTTGACTTGTTTGGGACTTTATTAGATGTGAATAAATTTGCACATTTGCTGACCTTAAAGAAACATTACTTTAATGAGTTGGGATTCTGTGGAAGATTTGCCAGATGATCCTTTAACAAGTGAGTCTCCTCCCTCGTCTCAATTATTTTCTGATGTATATGTGGTCTACAGAATCTGATTGACTTGACGATTGACTCTAGCCCTTTGATTGAAGATCCCGTGGATAGCAATACAAAAATCTCCTTTAAATTAAGGTCATATTTTATCCTATTGCTTCACGGGGTAAAGATTTAGACGTATTCCAGAACCTTGTAGAGAGGGATCTAACTCGCTTAGCCCAAAATAATCCTAGGGGTTCCATGGCAGACAATCTCACCAGTTTGGAAAGAGCCACCCTTAAGAGTTTGCGTGATGACGAGAGCATCATTATCTGGAATGTGGATAAAGGGGGCACAGTGGTGGTCCTTAACTCTGATGTTTATAAGCCCTGAGGCAATTGTCTGACACTAAAACCTCAATCTTAGGGGGGACCCTACACAACCATTCAGGAAGGAACTGTCCACTCTTCTAGAGAGAGCTGTTCTTTCAGGCTTATTCACACAGAAAGAAAGGGACATGTTTATTCCGAATTACCTGATTACACCAGTGTTCCATTACCTCCAAAAAATCCATAAGGGGTTAGATCCCCTGCTTGGTAGACGAATCGTTGCAGGTATTGGATCACTGACAGAATGTCTGGGCCAATGGTTGGACGATCAACTACAACCCCTGGTGAGTGATTTACCAGGGTTCCTCAGAGACACCAAACACCTTTTGATGAAATTGAAAGACTTAACATGAAAGCCCAATTAGAATTGAGTTACATGTGATCTTTCTAGTCTTTATTCATCTATTCCACACTCCTTGGGTATACAAGCGGTTTCATTTTTTCTCAAAAGATCAGGTCGATTTTCTCTTTTATTACAGGAGTTCGTTTTGCTGAGTCTTGAATTTTTGCTTACACATAACTTTTTTATGTTTGATCTAGATTTTTATCTCCAGATGTGCGGTGCTTCGATGGGAGCTAAATTCTCCCCATCACTGGCCAACCTCTATATGGGGTGGTGGGAGAGGGTCCGGATTTTTGTATCAGATAGCCCTCATCGCAAAGGCACTTTTACTGTCGTTTTATAGACTTACGGTTCATTGTCGCTGATGAGCAATTTAACATGGAAGCTTGGTTGGCCTATTTGAACAACAATGATATAAATTTGCAATTGACAGGGCATTGTGGTTCTAAGCCCATCGAGTTCCTGGATGTAGAGTTGCTGTGCATCAATAATAAAGTGACTTCCAATCTGTTTAGGAAACCCACTGCGGGCAATGATTTGTTGAGGGCCGACTCAGGCCATCCAAAACATACAATAAGAGGAATTCCAGTTTGTCAATTTCTTAGCTTGAGTCGCATTTGCAGGAAAGATGCTGACTTTATAAAGGAAGCTGAGGATATGATAATCAGATTTGAGGATCGGGGTTACCCTAAATCCACGATCTCCAGAGCTTTCAAGATTGCTGAGAGCACTCGCGCTGGCAACCAATCTCAGATGGGGGCTCTAATAGAAGTAAAAATAGAAGAAACTTTTCCTCAAATATCAGTACGCCTGTGTTCTCAACACCCTATAGTGTGGAATTCCATAAAATTAGGAACATTGTCACTAGGTACCTTCCTATTCTATTTAATGACTCAATATATGCTCAGATTTTGATAGGTGGCATGAAAACAGTATCTCGCCGGGCTCCTACATTGGGAAGATATTTATCCCCTAGTTTATACACCAGCACTATTTCAGGCTCTCATTGGTTGCAGTTCAAAGGCACCTTTATATGTGGAAGTAAAACATGTGCCTATTGTCCTTTTATAAAAAGGGGTATTGTTGTTTGTTTTGCTACCACTGGCAAAATATTCAAGATCCCTTCATTTATTAATCATAACACAAAATTCTTGGTTTATGTTATTACCTGTAGTTCATGTAATATCCAATACGTGGGAGATTACCGGTCCAGGTGATAGCCCCGTGTTCACACCTTCCTTGTGTTTCAGGAGATGAAGGAGCTGGCTCAACAAAGACGATAACAATAAAAATCAAGTAGGACAGCCGCATATAATGCCTTTATTTATAAAACTAATGCTGCGTACACACGAGAGGACTTTTCAAAGCAAAGGTCAGACGGAACGAGTCCGTCAGACAATTCGATCGCGTGTGGGCTCCATCGGACTTTTGCTGTCGAAAAATCCAACAGACTTTAGAAATAGAACATGTCTTAAATTTTCCCACCGGAACTCCACTGGACCCAGTTCCTATCGAAAAATCCGCTCATCTGTGTGCTATTCCGACTGACAAACAACGACGCTAGCGCAGCTATTGGCTACTGGCTACGAACTTCCTTATTCTAGTCCGGTCGTACGTCATCACGTTCAAATCCATCAGAATTTTGTGTGATTGTGTGTGGCCAAGTCCGTTCATTAGAAAAGTTTGTTGGAACTTCGTCGAAAGTCTGTCGGAAAGACCGTCGGACCTAGTCCGTCGAAAAGTCCGATTCGTGTGTATGCTGCATTAGTCCATACACCAACAGAGGCACAGGTACAGATGGTAACTGATGCGTTTCGCACTGTTAGTGGCGCTTAGTCATAGCTGTAGGACCACTGACCCCAATCTATCTTTTATACACATAAATCACTGGTCACCTGACCAATTGTATCTAGATATTGTCCTTTTATAAAAAGGGGTGATGTTGTTTGCTCTGCTACCACTAGCAAAATATTCAAGATCTCTTCATTTATTAATTGTAGCACGAAATTATTGGTTTATGTTATTACCTGTAGTTCATGTAATATTCAATACATGGGACAGACTACTCGACAGCTGAGAGATCGCCTCTACAGATCATCTGCATGACAAAAGAATCACTTGACCAATGTCGCTAGACATTGGATTGATGTGCATGACAAGGATGTTTCATGTTTAACCATACAGGGAATGGAAGGGATCTTTACATCCATTAGAGGGGGTGACAGATTCAGAACACTCTGTAAAAGAGAAGTGTTCTGGATATTTCACCTCAATACTAGAAAACCAGCGGGGTTCAATTTTGAGTGGGATGTATCCCATTTTTATGATTGAAAGCACGATGTCTAGTAGCATATGGGGTTTTACTTTCCATTCATCTGTCAGTTCGTTAATCCGAGACTCGTTCCAATTATCCGGTTCACTCTGGCCATCTCACCTTTCGGTTCCAAAAGGTCTTTTTATAGTGGGCAACTATATATATCTGCTTTTTTGCCACCACACTATACTAGGATTACACTGAAAATATATAGATTTTTTTTAGGATTACACTACTAATATTTATGACACCAATTAATATCCGGAGCTAAATGGAGAGATGACATGGCCTGTAATTGCACTTACATCGTTCGAGACAAATTTGTTTCAATTCGATTTAATTTAATAAAGTTAGTTGTGCTCCTGTATATAGTCCTTCTCATTATATGTATGGGTTCTTCCATATGCATATGTATGCGTATGCGTGTATGCATATGGGTGTGTGTTTTTTTATTACATAACCAGGGTCTTGTTTTGACACCTCCTGGTGGTGGACAATTACATACACATATTTGTGTGTATACATACACACACACTTTTAGATTTTCACATATTTTTAAGGATACATTTATGATTTTGTGTACACATTGATGTTCAAATTTGACTAAATGTTTTAATGGGTGTTTAGTAGATATATAGAGGCACCCTGCACCCTACATGCATTATGGAGTGTATGGTGGGGGGGTTGGCGATCTGCTGTAGCCTATTTATTGGACCCTGGGGCCATGAAGTGTTTTGAATTTGAACTCTTCATTTGTTATTTATTTACCATTTTCTCCCTTACATGGGTTAATCCACTTACATATTGTTTACTCTGATCGCCTCCACACCCATTCCTCCTCTTCATGTGTGTGAAAGTTCTTGAGGACCATACCTGACCGCAATCTAGATTAGATACAATTGGTCAAGTGACCAGTGATTTCAGTGGTCCTACAGCTATGACTAAGCGCCACTAACGGTGCGAAACACGTCAGTTACCATCTGTACCTGTGCCTCTGTTGGTGTATGGACTAAGTTTTATAAATACAGGGATTATATCGGAGTGCGTCTGTCCTACTTGATTTTTCTTGTTATCGTCTTTGCTGAGCCAGCACCCTTCATCTCCTAAAACACAAGGTGGTGTGAAAACGGGGCTATCCCCTGGAGCAGTAATCTCTTTGAATTTTGTATTTTGAAATGTTTCCAACACCTTGTTGAATCTATGCGCTGAAGAATGAAGCAGATCTGAAGGCAAAAGGGGGCCCAACCCGGTACTAGCAAGGTGTACCTAATAAAGTGGACAGTGAGTATACAGTACAGTGGAACCTTAGATTACGAGCATAATTCGTTCCAGGAGAATGCTTGTAATCCAAAACACTCGCATATCAAAGCGAGTTTCCCCATAGAAGTCAATGGAAACAAAGATAATTTGTTCCGCATTGACTTCTATTACATGCAATACCGCATGTGGCCAGAGGTTGGGGGGGCACCGGAGAGCCTCGAAAATACTCGGGGACAGCTCGGCTGAACTCGGAAAGCCTTGGAAAGGCTCGGAAACACTCGGGGATGGAGTATTTCCGAGTGTTTCCGAGTATTTCTGAATGAGTCAGAGTATTTCCGAACGGCTTCGAACCGTTCCGAGTGTCCCTGGCGCCCACGCACCTCTGGCCAAATGCGGTACTGCACAACCCATTAGCTTGAATTCTGCTAGTTTTGCGAGACAACACTCGCAAACCGAGTCAGAATTAAAAGAAAAAAGTTGCTTGTCTTTGAAAACACTCATTAACTGCGTTACTCGTTAACCAAGGTTCCACTGTATATCCCATAATCTTACTTCTGGCATTCACCTAACACCGCAAAAAACAAAAAAACAAAACAAATAAAATAAAATAAAACAGAACAGGGAAAAAAAAAACAAGGAAATGTTTTCTTTGCCTCCTCCTACTGTATCTACCCCCCCAGCCCCCCCCCCCCCCCAGCCACCTCGGCCCTCCTCCCATCCTCCCATCCTCTCCCAATATCAACCCTTACCCATGTTGGTTCATCTTTTATTTTCATTATCCCAGGTCTCTACCCATCTTTTCCAGATAGCATCAAACTTGTCTCGGCTCCCTCTATGTGTATAAATAAATTCCTCCTTTAATATAGTTTCTTTTATTTGTGTTCTCCATTCTTCAACCGTCGGAGGGTATATAGATATTCGTTTCTGGGCTATTCGTTTTCGTGCCTGAAACGCAAATCATTGCGATATGGGTATTTTTTGAGATATTTGGTTCCTCCACTATATTTAATAAGCATAGATTTGGGTCTAATAACATTTCCATACCTAATGCGCTATTTATGTTTTTGATTATATCCTGCCAATATCGATGGAGTTTGGGAGGTTCCACTATATATGAACTCGATTTTGTATAGTGGCCTTCTTTTGAGCACATAGTTAAGGTTGGCAAGATATTTTTGTGTTGCTCTTTTTGATATATACTGTAGCTTCCACAAAAGTTGCCATGGAGGATCACATGATAGCGGGTTCAAGTGTGTATGAATAAACATAGGAAGATTTTCTTGTGTGGGAATGCAGTGGGAGGGATTGGGGGGGGGGGGGGGGACTGCAGGGGTGGATCTTCTTTACTTTGACAAAGAGCACCTTGGAGGATTACATGATGGCAGATTCAAGTGAGCATAAAGTGATTTAGGACGTTTTTTTCTATGAATAGGTGGGAGAAATTCCAGTTTTGCCCAAAAAATAGTCCCAAAGTCGATCTTTTTACATATATATCATTTTTTATTTTTTACCAATCTTTCTCGTTTTCACGTCATCAGGACAACTTTCCGTTTTCAACTTCTGTAAACCGAAGAAAAAAACTTTAGTTTCGAAAGAGGACAAACTAAGCAGGCAAAACAAAAAGCAATTATTTCATCAAGCTTTCTCCGGGGGCCCCACTGCGCTGCTGTGAAATATTTCCTCCGACACATAGGACAGTATTGAAGAATTTCCATATGAAGGTAAAACATCATCTCTCTGTTTAATCCACATCAGTCTTGAGAGCGAGCCGTCATTAGCGCGGGCCTCAGCAGTGGAGCTGGAAGCCGGGAAGCCCCACAGAGCCGGCATAATGCCGCTCAGAAGGATGGCTGTTCATTTTGCAGCGCGCGATCCCGCATGCCTGACCGCGGCTAACAAGCTCGGACCGGGCGCACACTGTGAGACTTTGACAAATGTGGCACAACCTTTGGGGAGAAAGGGAAAATTAGTATTAATGGCCTACGCAGCTGCTTTCTGTGGGCACACGAGACGGGACTTGACATCTGGAAATAATTTCACGTTCTTCTTTATGAGGAAATATGAGACCTGCCAGGACTGGGCGGACCCGCTCGACCCCGTAGCTTACAAGAGGCAAATTAAAGATGTCACCTAATTGCTAATCTTTGAACGGACACACGCTTACGCTACCTTTTTAATAACACTTTATAAATGGACTTTAAAAGGAATCCGATGCCAGAAAAAAAAGAGACGCAGCGGTTCATATATTAAAGTTTCCGAATGGCTTGTTGGTGTCTGAATTGAAGCTAAACTCCAGGCACATATTAAAGACGCAAATTAATGCAGCTTTGAATTTATTAAAACATCAATAAATATGTATTTATAAATACAAGCAGTGTATGTAAAATTTACTTTTATCATCCTCTTGCAGTCCTTGTACAGTAGAGCTCCGGCTGGGAGAAGGAAAAGCAGCACAAGGAACTAATTAGCTCCAGCGCTCATAGCAAGCTAATAGGAGGAGAGAGCAGAGTGGAGACAGATGAGCTCATCAGTCTGCTTCTTCTACCTTCACTGTCCAGTCACAGGCTAGGGGAGGGTTAAGTAACAAGTGTAACAAGACAATGGGCACCACCATCTAGGTGTAGCACTTTAATAAAACATTGATAGTTAAAAACAATGTATGGGCACATCAATGGTAATTATTGATGTCTGCGGTGCTCATCGGGGAAGCTTGCCAATACAGGCAGAAGATCCTGTAAATTGACTTGGCTACGCGTTTCAGGGCCCCGCCCCTTTATCAAGCCTTGAGGCTTTAAAAAAGGAGGGAGCCCTAAAATGCATAGTCACGCTGATTAACGTGACGATGTCCCAATCCAGCACCTCCCTGACATTATGTCACTTCTGGATTCGGCCGGAAGTGTGTTCCACACTGGTCTACAGCGTCTTACAGGCCCAATCCCTTCCTGCAACCTTTGCATTGCCTGGTAACGCTTTCCTTCCCGAACTCTGCACAATCTACAGTAATTTTCAGGATCGTTGGCCTATCGATGAGGCCATTTGTTGGGCAGGATGGCCGCCACTTGTCTCTATGCCCTTGGAGGACCAGAGTAACTTCTGACGTTACTTCCCAGGCCATAATAAACAATTTTTTTTTTTTAAGTAAACTTTAAAAAAAAATAAAATAAATTATTTTGCTTTTAAAGGTAAATGAGAGATTGCTCAATAAAGATGAAATAAACAAAAAATAAAACCGCGCTAAACCAAATACAAATCTCTGATTGATATATAGGCTGCTGCTCAAGGTGGGATACACACACTAATAGTACATAAATAATAAGAAGCTGCGCCAATTGAAACAAATAAAAAGACTGGACACACTTCCAATACATCAATGTCCACAATATTTAAAAATGTGCATCCTATCAAGATGCACAACACATGAATATAAAGCAAATGTTCAAAAAAGGTCTTATATGCAAATTCCTAAGGTGAAAACATCTGCTCAATAAGTAGAATTAAAAAGTCCTCTGGCAGCAAAAAGGATGAAGATGGCACTGTACACATCCAGACGTGATTCAGATATTACACCTCGGTGACTTGCATGTACAATGGTGAAACAAAGTGCCTGACACCCTAGATCACTATATGCTTACCAGACAGTAAAGAAAGTAAAGCCTTACTGGGAACCAATCGGCATCTGTTATGAGTTTCCTTGGCTTCTCTATCTCCCTATCCACAGCATCCACCGCTTAAGGTTGTGGGACATTAGACTTCCACTTGCTCATTAGGATTCCATACAGAAAGCAAAGGAAAAAAGCTGCCCATAGCGTAATTCCCAGGAGTAATAGCCCTCTAGCAGCCTAAGGCCTCACCTATGGAGATTTTTAAGTTCTGTAGTTTGTTGCCATTCCACAAGCATGCGCAATTTTAAAGCATGACATGTTATGTATCTATTTACTCAGTGTAATATCATCTTTCACATTATACAAAAAATTGGGGTAACTATTTTGTTTTGTTTTTTTCAATTCATTAACTACTTCCCACCTGGCCACTGTATATAAACGGCCGGGTGGGAGCCGCCTACTTCTGATCGGACGTTCCCGAATGGCGCGATCCCGATGCGCTCGTGTCACCCGGACACGGCGCATCTCGGATCGGCAGGAGGGCTCTGTGATTGGCCCTCCTGATCACATGACGGCTGTGTCCAATCACAGCCGTCATGTGATGTAAGCAAACAGCCGGTTGCTAGGCAACCGGCTCTCCTCTCCTCACACGGAAGTCGTCGGTGAGGAGAGGAGAGCTGATCGCTGCAGCCGGCTGGTGATCAGTGAGTATTAGCTGTTTTTTTACTCACTGATCACCAGTTTAGTGTCACCAACACCTGTAAAACACACATGTCCCCACACATGTCCCCAAAACATACATGTCCCCAAAACACACATGTCCCCAAATACAAACACATGTCCCCAAATACAAACACATGTCCCCAAATAAAAACACATGTCCCCAAATAATAAAAACACATGTCCCCACATATGTCCCAGTAAAATCACATGTCCCAATGATTATCTGCACACATATGTCCGTGATCACCTGCACACATCTGTACATGATCATTTGCGTACATATGTCCGTCATCACGCAAACCAATTATTATACACTTAACGGAATTTTTTTTACTAAAAACATGTAGCAGAATACATTTTGGCTTAAATTTATGACAAAATTTGATTTTATTGGATTTCGTTTAAAAAAGAAAGAAGAAAATATTGTTTTTTTTCAAAATTTCCGCTGTTTTTTCGCTTATATCGCAAAAAATAAAAAACGGAGTCGTGAATAAATACCACCAAACTAAAGCTCTATTTGTGCGAACAAAATGATAAAAATGTAATTTGGGTACAGCATTGCATGACCGCGCAATTGTCATTGAAAGTGCGAGAGCGCTGAAAGCTGAAAATTGGTCTGGGAAGGAAGGGGGCGAAAGTGCCCAGTATTGTAGTGGTTAAAGTGTATTTTTTTTTAAATGCATTTGAAAGACCACTGCGCAAATACTGTGTGACATAAAATAAAAAATAACAATCGCCATTTTATTCTCCAGGGTCTTTGCTAATATATATATATATATATATATATATATATATAATGTTTGGGGGTTCTAAGAAATCTTCTAGCAAAAAATACTGATTTGAACTTTTAAACAAAATAAAAGTTCCAGAAAAGGCCTGGTCTTCAAGTTGTGCTTTAAGTAAAAAATGTATATTATAAGGAGAGAAACCAAGAAAGTTGGCAAAGAACTAAGTGTGAAATAAGGATATAAGACAAGATATTTACAATGTGTGAACTAAATTATAAAGGGGTTATTTAGATTAATTCACTGGAAGAGCCTGTGCTGTCTGCCCACCCTATAGGTTTTTTTACAGACAGAAAACTAGCATTTTCCACTGCCCTTTAAACTAAATATCCTACTCCCTAAGCAGGTCCTGCCGTAATAACGGAGTATACAACTTTCACATCTGAACAATTATGTGATGGGAGGGGGTCTCTAGCCAGTTCAGCTCTTGTACCTTTATACCCCTCTGGTCTTAAGATAACAAAGTAATACATACAGTATATTGTTTTTTTGGGGGAAAAAAACCTTAAGCTTTATTTTGACAATGTTGTTTTGCAAAAAATATTTTATTTTGTATGTAATATACAGACAAAAATATAAAAAAAAATAAAGATATATGTATTTTTTCAGTTGTTACCAGTAGTAGCTTGGAATAAAAGTATTTTACTGTAAATAAAAAGTATATATTTTATTCTATAAAAAATAAAATTACAATAAACTGATGTTTCTGGTATAAAGCATGATACTAAGTTATTTACATAAAAAAAGCGTGTTTGTTTTTAATTTTGTGCATTTTCTTGTAATGTAACACAATGAAATAAAACTAAATAAATAAATATTAATGGCAAAAAAAAGATAAAATAATAGCTAATGAGAGAAGGGGAGGAAGGGGTAAATTAAGACTGATTTAGGTATGACTCAGGATTAACATGGGGTTTAAAATGAATTCAGTTTAATTAAAAAAATGTAACTTGTAAGGTTTCTTTAAGCGATGTCATATGCATCTCTGTTATTACATAATAAGGAAAGAGTAAATACAATACATTGATTTATGGTATTTACTCAATGACACTTGCAGGCTATCACCAAGTCTCATTTTGCACAGGAGCTGTTGTGTAATGACGGCTGTGTAATACCACACAATTGCCAGTGGTAATTTTGACAGGCGTTAAAGCAGAGTTCCACCCAAAAGTGGAACTTCTGCTCGTTATACTCCTTCCCCCCTCAGGTGCCACATTTGGCACCTTTCGGGGGGGGGGGGAGGATACCTGTCTTTCACAGGTATCCTGTACCCACTTCCGGGAGCCTCAGCCGCGGGTATTGACGTCACTGGCCGGGCTCCCTCCTCCTTCCACGGCCGCTGGATTCCCATACTCGCAATGGACAGCTGATGGAAACAGCTGATGGAAACATCAGCTGTGGTGCCGACATCGCTGGACTCCAGGACAGGTAAGTGTCCAATTATTAAAAGTCAGCAGCTGCACATACTGGCTTTTAATTTTTGCAGCGGTGGGCAGACCTCTGTTTTAATTGCCTTTAAGAGCAGTGGGAGAAGCAGTGGCATGGGGAGAGGAGCTGGATCCAAAAAATAACATTGGTGTTTTTTAGGCTGTATATCTTATGTTTCAAAGCCTCAAGTGCCTAGTGTCAGGGGCTGGACTTGAACCCAGGACTTTTGCTGTGTCTGGCAATCACTTCTCTTGCTGAGCTGCACAAGGTACTGGACAGGACACTATCTGATCCATTGGACAACCCTGCCTTGAGCCTTGACTTCTGCTGAACCTTGAACTCTTTGCTCCTCCCATGTCTCTGCACTTCCTGTTTGCCAGATTATTGTGCTCTCTCCAGCCAGTATCTCGCTCTTGTCTACCCTGCTGCCATCCATATTTTTGCTACCACTCGTAACTGACCTTTGGCTTGTTCCTCGACTATGCTTCTGCCTGATCCCAACCTGCAACCAGTTGTTACCGGCCTTTGGCTTGTTTACTGACTATGCTTCTGTTTGATCCTTACCTGCTATATCCGTAACTGGACTCACCTCCTGGTGGAGCAATCCTGTGGCTCGCAACCTGGTACTAACACACAGCAAAACCTATCTCTACCATTAGGAGTTATGGTGAACACCGGTTTTACCTTAGGTGAGCCCACGTCATCCGTCAGGGTGACCTGCTTGTATACCTATCCTGCTAGTAGGTGGAAGTCCCCCTACTGCTATAGCTACTGGTCTCCGAGCTTGACCCCTGATCGTGACAACTAGTTTTAATCCCTAGTACCCATTTCTAAAAAAAAAGGGTTCTCCATTACATCACTCTCACTTGCTCATTAGGCATCAGTAATTGTGTGGCAGGGGGTACAGTGGTCTGGAAAGCATGAAGCTTGCCAGCTGATTGAACATATGGTGGATCAGTGATCTAAAGCAAATGTTCTTTCATCTGCTCCAGGTCAAATCTTGGGTGGGACTTGAGGTGAAGCTCATACAACCTTTACAACACTAAGAAGAATATTTTTCTTTCTTTCCCCTTTCCCTCTTCTTCTTCCTATTTTTTATCTATATGGATAAGGGAATCTTTATACTTACTCATATAGTTCCATATTTTGAGATTGACAAGCACTGTCTTTTTTTATTTTTTCTCTGATATTTTACTTAACTCTTATCTTTTTGATCTAATATATTTGGCATTTATAATTTATGATTTGAATACCTAGACCCCTTTATGTTTTTTAAAATAATTTTGGCATTAATATTCCTGGTTTATACAGTCGATCAAGGCGGCACAGTGGTGTAGTGGGTAGCACTCTCACCTAGCAGTAAGAAGGGTCGCTGGTTCGAATCCCAACCACCTGCCTGGAGTTTGCATGTTCTCCCTGTGCCTGCGTGGGTTTCCTCCCACAATCCAAAGACATGCAGGTAGTTAATTGGTTTCTATCAAAAATAAATAAATAAATTGGCCCTAGTATATGAATGGGGACCTTGGATTGTGGGCTCCTTGAGGCTAGGGACCGATGTGAGTGTACAATGTACAGGGATAGGGACAGTTGTAGACACTCGCTCAGGTTGGACTGGTGTCTTTATTCAACCTTACTAACTATGAAACTATGAGTTGTGCCCCCACCCATACAAAGTTTGCACCCATTAGGCATGTTTCATTAAATATGCCAACACTTTAAAGCCCCATACACACGGTCGGACTTTTTCATGGATTCTGTCCGATCGGACAATGTTGTTGAAAAATCAGACCGTGTGTATGCACCATCGGACAGTGTACGTCGGATTGTCCGACGGACAAAGTCTTATCTCCTGCTGGAAAGATTTGCCGACAACACGGTCCGATCACACCAAATCCGATCGTGTGTACGGTTGTCCGACCGGACAAAGTGCTACGCATGCTCAGATCACATTACAAGACCAAAGCTATTGGCTACTAGCCTCTACGTAGTCCCGTCGTAGGCAACAAACGTCACCACGTTCAGAATGATCGGATTTTCCGACAACTTTGTCCGACCGTGTGTACGCAAAACCAACATCAGACAAAGTTATGACGGACAGGATCCGACCGACCTGGTCCGCGGATTGTCCGACCGTGTGTATGGGGCTTTAGAGTTCCAATTCTGGCTCTTTAAGTGGATCTACTTTATTATAAGTCTTGTTTTCGGATATGAGTCTTGTTAATCATACAGTGACATCTATATTCATTTTTATTATTCATTTTTTTGACTGTTTCCCATGTATAAGCCTACTGATTGATATGTACCGTATTTTTCCGTGTATAAGACGCCCCCATGTATAAGACGCCCCCCGCTTTTCCAGCCCAAAATAAAGAAAACAACATTTTAAACAGGTAAAACAGAACACAGTTTTTGCTTGTTTTCCCCTTAAGGCCTTCTTCTTTTTTGGCATCTTAAGGAGTTGTTCTTCCTGTTTTCTCCACTGTCTGATCATACTCTCAGTGGGGGGGGGGGGGGGGGGGCCCAAACTGTCTCTCTGCAGCTCTATTCCCATGCTCTTTTGCATAGCTAACCACACTAAGTTTGAATTTGGCAGAATATGACAATCTCTTACTTTTGTTTTGTGACATCTTGGCTCTAATCGCTCCGCTCCGCTCCCTGATGCATCTGCGCAGTCTCCACAGCGAACGGATCGCATCTGCGCAGTCTCCACAGCGAACGGATCGCATCTGCGCACTCTCCACCTCCAGATGCAGCAGGCGTCATACAGCTTGTGATTGGAGGATGCCGCTGTGACATCCTACGCACCCGCGCGGCTCTCTCCCAGGCTGACTGACCGTGTATAAGACGCTGCTCGAATTTCAGTGTAACAATTAAAGAAAAAAGCCGCGTCTTATACACGGAAAAATACGGTACTTCTCATGAAAAGCCCTAATAAAAACATTGAACGAGAAAAACTCAATCTTCTATTGAAATAAGTAGCAGAAAACTGTTAAAGAGTACTTTTGTTGAAAAAAAACATTCCCCTCTGGGTAATCTATGTACATTACAAGGATTTTAACAAACTTTGTTGCAGATTCCTAACTTTTGTTATTCTGAAAAAATAGCTGTTTGAGTGAATCTGTATGGGAGTGGTTTACAAATATCAGTCAGCTGCTGCACCTGCTGCAGGGCTCTAATGAGGAAAGTAGCAGGGTCTTCTATCCTTTAGATGTGATTTCCCTTTCAGAGTATCTCACCAAAATGTACAGTTGCAGGGGATGCTCAAAATCCAATTTATATGTTAGTGAAGACTTTTTGGAAAACCACTGAACCAATCACACGAGCAGGAAATTACATTTGGGGGGGGGGGGTAGGGGGGTATACTGTACACCATCTGAACGCCTCCAGGTTGCCATATTGCATTGCATTTTACAAAAAATCATACCGCTGCAGATTGAAAAGGAAAGGTAATCTTTAATAATATTCAATTACAATATGACTTGTGTTGCAATGGTATATGCTGTATTATTATAATTTTTTATTTTTTGCAAATTTTTTTCTCATGAAAGTAAGTAAGAAAGTAGAGTTGCCCTTTAAATGTACTCACTGTATAAAAAAAATGAACTAGGGATGAGCCGAACACCCCGGGTTCGGTTCGCACCAGAACCTGCGAACGGACCGAAAGTTTGCGCGAACGTTAGAACCCTATTAGTTACAATGGACGCGAACGTTCGAAATTTAAAGTGCTAATTATACCGGCCAATATGCATGTTATTGTCATAAAACAGGTTTGGGGACCAGGGTCCTGCCCCAGGGGACATTCATCAATGCAAAAAGAAGTTTTTAAAAACTGACGTTTTTTTTCGGGAGCAGTCATTTTAACAATGCATAAAGTGAAAAAAAAAAAAAAGTGAAATATTCCTTTAAATATGGTACGTGGGGGGTGTCTAAAGTATGCCTTTGAAGTGGCATGTGTTTCCCGTGTTTAGAACTTTCCCTGCAAAATATGACAATTGTAATGGAAAAAAAGAAGCCATTTAAAACTGCTTGCGGCTTTAATGTCATGTCTTGTCCTGGCAATATGGATGAAAATCTTTGAGAAAAAAATGGCATGGCTACCCCATACCCCCCCCGAACCCCCCCCACCCCAGCCCATTAACAGCCCCTTTGGGTCTTGTATGGATATTAAGGGGAACCCCGCACCCAAAAAAATAAAAACCCTTTTCCTACAACCCTATATACTCTGAACAGCAGTATACAGGCGGTGCAAACAAGCCAGTGACTGTAGGTTTGTTCTTAAGTAGAATTTGTTTGTAATTTTGAACAGGTAAAATTTTTAAGTGTAGCTCCATCCAAAAAAATCTATTTTTTAAGCTTTTTGGAGAACATAGGGAAGGGTTATCACCCCTGTAACATTTGTTTTGCTGTCTGTGCACCTGTTCAGAACATTTCACCTCACTTTCCGTCCCAATGACAAATGTTTTTGGAAAAGTGGGGTTTTTATTGAAACAAGGATTGTTGATAAAGCATCAGTAGAGAGGAGATACCTTTTGCACAAATTAAATCTAACAGGATAGAATTTCCCTTCCTAGGGGTAGATTTCCTCTCACTTCCTGTTTTCTCCTTCCGTTTGCAAGTAGGAGTCGTTTCTAAGTTGGATGTTTGAAAGTAGGGGCCTGCCGTATATACTCTGCAGAAATTTGCCCCATTAGATGTTGGTGTTGCCACAACACTGTAAGCCCTCACAGCTACTCTTGGTGGGCACAGGAATGGGCCCTGCTGTGAGTTATTAGATCAAGAATTGTAATTACACGCACCTGTTAAACAGGGGCAGAAAAATTGGGCCTTTTTGGTGGTGGTGGTGGTGGACGGTGTTGCCACAACACTGTAAGCCCTCACAGTTACTCTTGGTGGGCACAGGAATGGGCCCTGCTGTGAATTATTAGATCAAGATTGTAATTGCATGCACCTGTTGAACAGGGGCTGAAAAATTGGGCCTTGGGTGGTGGTGGACGGTGTTGCCACAACACTGTAAGCTCTCACATTTACTCTTGGTGGGCACAGGAATGGGCCCTGCTGTGAATTATTAGATCAAGATTTGTAATTACACGCCCCTGTTAAACAGGGGCTGAAAAATTGGGCCTTTTGGTGGTGGTGGTGGACGGTGTTGCCACAACACTGTAAGCCCTCACAGTTACTCTTGGTGGGCGCAGGAATGGGCCCTGCTGTGAATTATTAGATCAAGATTTGTAATTACACGCCCCTGTTAAACAGGGGCTGAAAAATTGTGCCTTAGGCACTGGTGCTGGTGCCTTAGGCACTGGCGCTGAAAAATTGTGCCTTAGGCACTGGTGCTGGTGCCACAACACTGCAACCCCTCACAGATACTGTACTTGGAGCACAGCAATCAGACCTGTTGCAAAGCATTGCATAAAAAATTGTAGTTACACGCCCCTGTTAAACAGGGGCTGAAAAATTGTGCCTTAGGCCTAGGTGCTGGTGCCACAACACTGCAACCCCTCACAGATACTGTACTTGGAGCACAGCAATGAGACCTGTTGCAAAGCATTGCATACAAAATTGTAATTACACTCCCCTGTTAAACAGGGGCTGAAAAATTGGGCCTTAGCCACTGGTGGTGGCACCCAGAAACAAAAATGTTCTTCCAAGCTATCATCAGGATCATTGAGGAGGAAGAGTATAGTCAGTCAACATAACAGGACTGTCACTCAGCATCAGCATAGGCAGTCTTGAAGGGATGTGACATTTCAAAATAAATTATTCTGTTATATCAGCTTCAGGAGCCTGGTAGCTGGTGGTGATCCAAGACTGATTCATCTTTATGAAGGTCAGTCGATCAACCGAGTCGGTGGACAGGCGCACCCTGTGATCGGTGACAAAGCCTCCAGCAGCACTGAATGTGCGTTCCGAAAGAACGCTGGATGCAGGACAGGCCAGTAGCTCAATTGCATACTGTGCAAGCTCTGGCCAGTGATCCATCCTCAAGACCCAGTAAGCCAGAGGATTTTCGGTGGGAAAGGTGTCCAAGTCTAATCTTGCCCCTAGGTATTCCTGCACCATGTATATCAGACGCTGGCGATGGTTGCTGGAACCGATCATATCTTGGGGCTGCGGAATAAAAAATTGTCTGAACGCATCGGTCAGATGTCCACCTTCCCCACTGCTCCTTCTGCTACTGACCGAAGCCTCAGCAACTCGTCGTCCAGGACCAGGAGTTTGTAACCTCCCAGTCTCTGGGAACGCGTTGCACAGACCTTTCTGCAAGGCCTCCCGGAGATGTCTCATCCTCTGCTCCCTCTGCGATGGCAAGATAAGGTCCGCAACCTTACCCTTGTACCGTGGATCAAGGAGAGTGGCCAGCCAGTAATGGTCCCTCTCCTTGATTCGAAGAATACGAGGATCCTTCCGCAGGCTTTGCAGGATCAGGGAGGCCATGCAACGTAGGTTAGCTGAGGCATTCGGTCCGGAGTCTTCTGGGTCACTGAGGACGACATGATCAGCAGCCACCTCCTCCCAGCCACGTACAAGTCCACTGGTTTTTTGGGACTGTAAATCATCCCTAAAAGACTGCTGAGTGCCAGGCTCCCCCTCCATGCTGACACAATCCTCCTTCTCCTCATCCTCCTCCTCATCCTCTTCCTGTGTGATGGGTGGGAGAGAAGGAACACTGTCTGGATAAAGGGGGCATTGAGAGGCAAGGAAGTCCTCCTCTTCCTGCCTCTGTTCTGCCTCAAGTGCCCTGTCCATTATTCCACGCAGCGTATGCTCCAACAGGTGGACAAGAGGTACAGTGTCACTGATGCATGCACTGTCACTGCTCACCGTCCTCGTGGCCTCCTCAAATGGTGACAGGACAGTGCATGCATCTCTGATCATGCTCCACTGGCGTGGGGAAAAAAATCTGAGCTCCCCTGACCATGTCCTGGTGCCGTAGTCGCACAGGTACTCATTGATGGCCCTCTGCTGCGTGTGCAGTTGCGGCAGCATGGCCAACGTTGAGTTCCACCTGGTGGGCATGTCACATATAAGGCGGTTCTTGGGCAGGTTCAACTCCTTTTGCAGCTCAGCCAGCCGAGCACTGGCATTATATGATCGGCGGAAATGCACACAAACTTTCCTGGCCTGCCTCAGGACATCCTGTAAGCCTGGGTACCTGCCCAAGAACCACTGCACCACCAGGTTAAGGACGTGAGCCATACAGGGCAAATGGGTCAGCTGTCCCTGTCACAGGGCAGAGAGGAGGTTGGTGCCATTGTCACAAACCACCATTCCTGGCTTAAGCTGGCGTGGCGTCAACCACCTCTTGGCCTGCCCCTGCAGAGCTGACAGAACCTCTGCCCCAGTGTGGCTCCTGTCCCCCAAACACACCAGCGCAAGCACGGCATGGCATCTTTTTGCCTGCGTACTTGCGTAGCCCCTTGGACGCCTACGGAGCACCGCTGGTTCCGAGGACAGAGCACTCGAAGAGGCCATGGAGGAAGAGGGGGTGGAGGAGAGAGGTGTGTCACAACCAGTAGTAGCATTTTGGAGGCATGGTGGCGGAACAACCTCCAACACTACTGCACCTTGTCCTGCATCCTTCCCAGCTGCCAAAAGAGTGACCCAATGGGCCGTGAAAGATAGGTAACGTCCCTGTCCATGCCTGCTGGACCATGAGTCAGCGGTAATATGCACCTTACCGCTGACCGCCCTGTCCAGCGAGGCCAAGACATTGCCTTCCACATGCCGGTAGAGAGCCGGAATCGCCTTCTGTGAGAAAAAGTGGCGTTTGGGAACATGCCACTGAGGAACCGCACATTGAACAAACTCACGGAAGGGGGCCGAGTCTACCAACTGAAAAGGCAGCAGTTGAAGTGCTAGCAATTTAGCCAAGCTAGCATTCAACCGCTGGGCATGTGGATGGCTTTCGACGGTCCAGCAGCTGGGGCAGGGAAATTTGCCTGGTACAATCGGACGTCGGTGTACTGCTAGCAGAGTGCCCGCAAGTACTTGGCTGTGACACACCTAATTCTACACCTTCATTCTTCTCAGTGCAGCTTTCAGAGAGGACTGAAGGTATAGTGGGGTTGGAGATCCCAGCTGATGAGGAGCAAGGAGAGGTCTGCTTTGTTCTTTGGTGTGGGTCTTTAAGGTGCGCTTGCCAACGAGCTGCATGGCAGGTCAACATATGTCTGGTCATGCTTGTGGTGCCCAAGCGGCTGATGTTTTGGCCATGCGAGATACGCTTGAGACATATGTTGCAAATAGCAGCGGTGCGATCTGATACACTCGTCTCAAAAAAGGCCCACACCAAAGAACTTTTGTAATAACGTGCATATGCAGCGCCCTGCACAGGCGGAGCTCTGCGGTGTGATTCAGTTGGTGTACTGGCCTCAAGCTGGCCCCCGGAGGGCATCCTGCCTCGTTGGAGATGTGCCCCCTCCTCCTCCTCCTCCTCCTCCTCCTCTCTCCGTTCAGGCACCCACGTGGAGTCAGTGACCTCATCATCCCCTTCCTCTAAGCTGCTGCTAGTGGAACATGACTGCCAGATTGCTGTCCTTGAGCATCCCCTCTCTCTGCGCTCAAGCTACTGCCTTCCTCTAGCTGGGTATCATCATCCGAGCCTTCAAAACGCTGGGCATTCTCCTGGAGCATATACCCAACACTGTGCTCAAACAGTTCGGGGGACTTCTCAGGAGGACATGGTGGGTCTAGGGAAGGGGTGCCTGATGACATTGAGTACACGTTGGCAGCTGCTTTGCCAGTACCCTGAGCCTGGGTGAGAGAGGATGAGGAGGATGAGGAGGGCTTGGTCATCCACTCTACCAAGCCTTCGGCATGATGCGGCTCAACATGTCCAGCTGCCGAAAATAAGGACAAGTGTGTCCCATGGCCACGTGCTGATGACGATGCACCGCGTCCACGACCAGCACTGTTGTCTCTAGACACAGAGCCTGCTTGCCCTGTTTTCTTGGCTCGTGACTGTCTGCCTCTCCTTGTTGGTCTTCCAGACATTGTAATGGCCTGCAGGGAGATGGGAAAACCAGCAATTGGGTAGTGTATATTGTGCTGGAGTCACACAGCACACACACTAACTCCTGCAGATGGCTGTCTTAGATGACAACAGGGCAGAAGGGCAGATACAGGGTGAGGTGGTTTAGTGTGCTGTGCTAGACTCACACAGCACACACACACTAACTCCTGCAGATGGCTGTCTTAGATGACAACAGGGCAGAAGGGCAGATACAGGGTGAGGTGGTTTAGTGTGCTGTGCTATACTCACACACACACACACACACTAACTCCTGCAGATGGCTGTCTTAGATGACAACAGGGCAGAAGGGCAGATACAGGGTAAGGTGGTTTTAGTGTGCTGTGCTATACTCACACAGCACACACACACTAACTCCTGCAGATGGCTGTCTTAGATGACAACAGGGCAGATACAGGGTAAGGTGGTTTAGTGTGTGCTGTGCTATACTCACACACACACACACACACACACTGCAGATGGCTGTCTTAGGTGACAACAGGGCAGATACAGGGCAGATACAAGGTAAGGTGGTTTAGTGTGCTACTGCTGTGCTATACTCACACACAGCACACACACACACACTAAGGCCTGCAGATGGCTGGATTGGTAGTGAAAAGCACTGAGAAGAACACACTATCCCTGCCTATTTTTCCTCTCGCCCTACACTTTCCCCACAAGCACAGGCTGAGAATCATCAGCCAGCAATGCACTGCGACTGGCGCAGTGCATGTACCTTTCACACTGTACACTGTCACTGTTCCTCAAGCCGGAACACACTACACGAGGCCGCCGCGCGGCGGCCTTATATAGTGTGGGGCGTGTACTAAACCCCCTGAGCTATAATTGGCCACAGGCATCCTGCCTGTGGCCAATTATTGCTCTCCTCGCCGCTGGCTCTATGATTGGCCAAGCATGCGGGGTCACAGTTCATTCTTGGCCAATCATCAGCCAGCAATGCACTGCGACTGGCGCAGTGCATTGTGGACCGTTCGCATCACCCGAATTTGATGCGAACGGCCCTCAGAGTTCTGCCCTCGACGAGCGGACGAACGGCCGATGTTCGATTCGAACTTGGGTTCGAATCCAACACCGGGCCCATCCCTAGTCCTCAAGCACTAACTGGTGGTGGGATCTCAGCATTTCATTTCCTGAGTTTCCCTACCTGCGGTTACCATTAAATGGTGGCCTCCTCTCTATTTTCTCTGTTTAGGGTATGAAGAATGTAACAGAAAGATTGGCAACACATCATAGTGAGCAGGAACTCCGAATTAAGCAGGAGCTATTCCAGGGAGAGCTCACTGCTGGCCAATCAACCAAATTTGGAAAAGAGCTCCTAAGCTGAGTAAAATTTTCTTTGAAAATTTTCCTTTTTTTAAACATGTGTTCAAATTTTTTCTAATGGATAGTGTCTTCAGTTGTGGTTGGTGTAATCATTTTTGATGATAGTGACAAGAAAATTCAAAGCAGCAGAATAGAAATGTATTCCAGAACAAAGGAAATTCTAATGCCCCGTACACGCGGTCGGAAATTCCGACCACAAAATCCATCTGATTTTTCCCGACGGATTTTGTCCGACACTGGTGTTGCATACACACGGTCGGACAAAGTTTTCGGAAAATCCGATCATTCTGAGCGTGGCGAGTACGACGGAACTACGTAGAGTCTAGTAGCCAATAGCTTTGGTCTCATAATTTGATCTGAGCATGCGTGGCACTTTGTCCGTCGGAATTCTCTACACACAATCGGAAAAAGTCAGATCAGATTTTGTTGTCAGAAAATTAGAGAGCAGGATCTCAATTTTTTTACGTCGGAAATTCCGACGCAAAAAGTCAGATGGAGCCCACACACGGGCGGATTTTCTGACAACATGGTCCAATCGGACATTTTCCGTCGGAATTTCCGACCGTGTGTACGGGGCATGACTGTGACTGTGGTTTTGGTTTTGGGAAAAATCATACATATTGTAATAAAAAATATTGTAATGAAACCTGTTTAAAACTTTTGGTATTCCGTTCATATATAGCAGGTCTGGATGAAATTGTAAGGGCTCTTAAATTAAATGAGTTGACCCAATGATGGCAAAAAAAATTAAAAATATTCTGAAGAAGATTTTTCTATGAATGTTCGAATAAGAATCTTAAGCCGGCCACAGATGGATCAAATCTTGGCCGGTACAGCAGGGACCAGCTAAGATTCAATACATCTAGGGACAGGCTTGTTGTACTCTAGTTGATCCATCAATAGACTTAGGTACAACCAGCCTGTTGGATTTATTACATGTAATTATGGCCAGCAGGTATAACTGCTAGCAGTAATCATTGTGCTCTGCTGGTCGGGTATGCTCTCCCAGCCAGCAGAACACAATAGCACTGCGGGAGCAATTACCCCATCAACAATGACTGTGTTGATGGGGGAATCAAGTGATTTTCTATCCTTCCACATGTAGTGGAAGGCAGGGGCTGTCTGTCCATTAAGGGCGCACGGGCTCAGCCACCCTCTCTCTAGCCACCCCCTCTATGAATAATGGATAGATTCATGCATAGCATGAATCTATCCATGGCTGCCGTCGCCACCCACTATTTAGGCGTCTGGCCCTTTTTCGGACGACGGGCGCCTGAATTACAGTGGCAGCGGTGTATTTTTGAAGCACCTGATTAGAGCCATAAACTCTAATAGACTTCAAAAAAGGTGGACTCGGAGCGCAAGGCATTGCGCTCCGAGTCCGCCCAGGTGTGTTAGAAAAGGGAATGAATATTCGCTTTTCTAACACTGAACCGCCTCTCCGCCAATCAGAAAGCGCGGGTCTGTTACCCGTTACCTGAATGGCTGAAAATACAGGCACTGCTATTGGACGCCTATCAGGAGGAGGGGCGGAGATGCATGGAGGACACAGCTCGCCGATGTCTGACCCGCTGTAAGGTCCCTCAGCTTGCCGCTGTCACCCTCTGCCTGACCCGCCACCAAGATAGGGTAAGTGCCGGTCAGACAGCAAGCGGGTCACAGTCGCAACTTTTAATGGGCACAGTGGCGGCATTTGATGGCCACAGTGGCAGCATTTGATGGGGCACAGTGGCTGAAATTTATTTGATGGGCACAGTGAGGCTGCAATTGATGTTTATTTTCAGTATTTTTCAGTTTGTTTGCGCCCCCCTAAAAATTTTGAGGACCAGCCACCACTGATGGTCACTATATGCAGAAAAAAATGTATAAAAGTATAAATCAGCGGCATTCCAGGTAAAGTCCCATTTGCTCAAAACTCCTTCCTTTTTTTGTTATTGTGTTATATAGTTGTGTCTGTGTAACCTGCTTACAAGGGAGCTCTATGGTCACTTCATACATTTTAGTATATCAGCATTGTAATAACAACACAAACAATATATTTGCCAATCCAATATATGCTTATTGAAAAATCTCCTTTTATGTTGTGAGTGCTGCCAGGCTGATGGCCATGTCTTTACACAACTTCCTGGATTCCCAGCATGCTTTGCAGTTTATCCTCCATTTCTAAAAACTACACATCCCATGGTACCCTGCTCCCTGCAAGCAGTGATTCTTGTCCCGACTCCACCTCTTGAAGCTCCTCCTCTAGCCACCTCTGTAGTTCAGAAGGCAGGCTCTGTGAAATACGTGACACAGCAGTGCCTACCCACAGGACATAGTGACCATGTGTCACAGAATTCAAGAAACTAAATGTGTGGGGATCTTCACAGAGCAACTTGACAAACTTCAGGATCATTCAGATCAAAAGGAATTGGCTAGAAATAATTAGGATACAATGTCAAAATAAATATATAATTTTACATTTTAACCACAAATACACTTGTATATAGTTTTTCAAAATATGGCGGGATGTGGACCTAATGGCCCACCACCAACATTAGTATTAAAGTGCTTCCCTTCATTTCCTGTCCCAGAAACACAACAGGAAGTGAGAGGAAATCTCTCTAATGTAAAATCTCTCCAATGAGAAAATCCACTCTTAGGCCTGGTTCACACCTATGAATTTTTTAGTGCGTTTTCAGTTTTGCAGAGACACACTACAGTCCATTTAACATGGTTTCCTATTGGTCACGTTCACATCTATACATTTTATGGAGAGGGCCAGGTACTTTTTCGGGTTTTTCGTTCCATAGACTTCAGTGAATCAAAAATGTGTATTGAAAAATGCAAAATGCACCTGGAATATACAAACTGCAACCTGCATAGGTGGGAACCATGCCTCAGACAGTTGTGACCAAAACATGTGTCCTCATTGAAGTTTTTCTCCTCTATTCCTGGTCTGGTGACAAATGTGGAATTTTGGATTTCCAATGACTTTCTGTATCACTGACAATTATCACCAGGACAATAGAGGTCTAACCCTTTAACACTCCATCCAAAACTAGAAATAAAGTTTTCGATAAACATTCATCTTTATTATAAAATTATAGTTTTATTATAATTCATAATTGGTCTTCTACAAATTTCTCTTTGACCCCCTTCCTTCTTCCCTATTCCTTTGGTTTGTGGGCTCTTGAGATCAGGATCCACCCAGCAATTGTTTCAATGGCCCATTATTTCTTTATATTGATGTTGTGACATATCAGACTGTAAATTGTTGTGGAACTTGTGCTTCATAAAGAATAACTTCATCAACAACATCCTATTCATCTCCCCAGTCTCTGTACACATAAATCTATATCTGACTCTCATTAAACCAATGCTAGTGAATACACTTATATCCCTCGATCCCACCTCACTCCAGGAATTCATGGGACTACCCGCTTATAGCTTAACCTGTTTATCCATATAGAGATGATACACCTTAAGGACTGATCTACCGCTTACATTGTCACTAATACAAAAAATAGATCCATTCTATAGATCGGAACAAAGTGACAACAAAATATTTCCTGGACAATTCTGTCTGTGTATTACACACAGCTCATATCTCATTGCTGGCTGAAGGATACTGGATTCTGATCATCATCACCATCATTATCATCACAGCTCTGCACTCTCCTATTTCATATGATCTATCACATTTTCTTATTTGATCATTTTTTATAATGTGCACATTAATTATATTTTACCAATACATTATTCACAAATACTTTTAGATGTCAACATTGTATCTATATACTTTCCTTTTCCTTCCTTCCTTCCTTCCTTCCTTCCTTCTTTTTCTTCTCTATTTGTATGTATATATTATGTTTTCTCTCGCTTTCATTCTTTCTTTAACTCTATTTATATCCTTATATTTTTTTCTTTTTTTCTTTCCTTACTTCTTTCTTTATTGTTTCCTTCCTGTCTTAATTTTTATATTACTCTATTTATATGTATAACTTTCTTTTCTGTTTCCTTCCTTCCTATCACTCTATTTATATGTATTCTTTTTTCTTTCTTTCTTTCTTTCTTTCTTTCTTTCTTTCTATTTATCTCTCTTTATCTCTCTTTCTTTCTCTTTCTCGTCAGCTATCTCTATATTATGTATATATTATGCGTTCTCTCTCTTTCATGCTTTCTCTTTTTCTTTTTCCTTCCTTCCATCATTCCTTCCTTTTTCTGTCTCTCTCTATATATATCATGCTTTCGTTCCTATTTCCTTCCTTCCTTTTTCTATCACTCGTTCTTTCTTTTTCTCTTTTTCTCTCTCTCTCTCTTTTTCTCTCTCTTCATCTATATATATTTATATATATATATCATGTATGTATTATGCATTATCTCTTTCATGCTTTCTCTTTATTTTCCATCCTTACATCATTCCTTTATTTTTCTCTCTCTCTCTCTCTCTCTCTCTATATATATATATATATATATATATAAATTCTATATATACATTCTTATCTCCTTCCTTCATTTTCTATCACTCTTTCTTTCTTTTCTTTCTCTTTTTCTCTTTCTCTCTCTTCAGCTTTATCTATATATCATGTATATATCATGCGTTCTCTCTCTTTCGTGCTTTCCCTTTATTTTCCTTCCTTCCACCATTCCTTTATTTATTTTTATCTCTCTCTCTATATATATCATGCTTTCATTCTTATCTCCTTCCTTCCTTATTCTATCACTCTTTCTTTCTCTTCCTTTCTTTCTTTTTATATTATACAAATACATTATTTACAAATACCTTTAGATGTAACCATTGTATCTATATCAAATCTATCTATCTCTCTTTCACTATATAGTTTACTCACTCTTCTCCCTGTATTCATCTGTTTGTTTGTTAAATCACTTATTTTTTATTAATGCTACATAAAGAAGTCACACGGACGGGCAGTTTGTAGTGACGGAAATTTCTGTTTGCGGTGAAAAATATGGCTTAATGTAAAAAAATCATTCATTTGGTAAGATTTGCTAAAGGAGGAAATGTTCACTTAGCTTAGTGAATTAGTTAAAAAACGCTCATTTAAATCTTCTAATCAAGAAAATGCACATAACTGGCCATTCGAAGCGATCAGAGCTCCAGCAGGCTTATTCACTTTACAAAGTGAACATTTTAGACTGCATTAGTTAATAAACCCCATTATACACACAGTCATAGCTTGATATGAAAACTATACATATCTATTTTTTTTAAATACTGTTTATAATAATCTGTATGCGTTTATTTGTATTTATCAAATGCATGCTGCATTGAATGATAGTGATATAAAACAAGACTATATACAAGAAGGCTTGACACGTATCAGCTTCGAGGTGACTGGATTCTGCAGCTTCTTTTAAAAAAACAGGGAATGCAAAAAGGTGAATGTGATCAGAGAAATGGAAAATGGCATACAACAGCAAATATACAGCAAATACATGGCAAATAAGCAGATAGACAGGTTACACCGTAGAAATGTACGTTCAGGAATGATAAGTAAGTTTAGTCTATAATGCATAAATATAAATCTGTAAAAAATTATAAAAATTTATTTGATAAGTTTTTTTCCTGTTTTGAAGGAAAATGTACATAAATTGCAGGTAATAGATGGTGTAAATTTCTCATTTTTGCATTGTTCAGTGATCATTCTTTATATAACACAGAGGCTGTAGATAAACCCAAAGAATGATTTATGAAAAGCAATTCCCTTCAGAATAAATCTTCACTATGCATTGCAAAACAGCTGGAATCAAGTGGTGGGAAAAGGGACAATTTACAGGTAGACCAATGAAATCTCATGAGCTCTAGAATTCACTTGGTTGGTAAAATGGCAAATATTTGGCAAACAGTTTGAAATAAATAAATACCAATAATAATAAACATAACATAACATTAAAACAATTGGGCTTTACAATTTCATAGCAATGTCTTAAGGATTCCTTTCAGATCTGTAGAATTGTGCAGCATAAAACAGGATGTAAATGGTGAAAAAAATAATTTAGTTACCCCAGTCACTTTTTCAAACATAAGAAAATGCATAAATAAGAGAAAAATTTCTAGAAGACCTGTTAACATCATGCAATGGAGGAGATTTACTAAAACTGGTGCACAGTTGTGATGTGTCAAGGTTTTTATTTAGATGGCTTGAATGGGAAAGTGCTGGTCAATACACCAAAAATGCAGCATTTTTTTTTTTTTGCAAGACAACGGGGGAGATTTACAAAAATGGGAGCACTCAGAATCTGGTGCATCTGTGCATAGTAACCAATTGGCTTCTAGGATTCTTATCAACGCTTAATTAAACAAGCTGACTTAGAAACCGATTGGTTACTATGCACAGCTGCACCAGATTCTGAGTGCTCCAATTTTTTTAAATCTTCCCTTTCTGCAAAGAAAAAATGCTGCATTTTTGGTGTATTGAACAGCACTTTGCCATTCAAGCCATCTAAATAAAAACCTTGACACATCACAGGTTAAATTGACATTTCAGTAACTGCAATTCTGCATGAATAAAAGTACTGACATGTCACAATATGCAATAACAGTATAATGTTTCCGTAAAATCCACTTTTTATCATTAAAAGCCATTCTTGAGCTCCAGTCCAGTGACTTTGCCTAGGCTGAGATAATGTCATCAGTCTGCTGCAGGCAGGAGACAGCATTTCCTCAGTCTACCCCCCCCCCCCCCCCCCATGGTCAAACTACAACATTGTAACTTTGTAGCAAGTCACAAGGCGAGAGTTATTTTTTACAGTTTTATTTAGATACATATATAAATGTAATTGGCTGATTACATTTTATTAGTTTGTATTAAGCTGAATTAAACCTTCAGTTTAAATTACCTAAACGTGCATGAAAACAAAGTTTGGTTTTCTTGAGAAAGCAGCCACAACCTAAATAAAAAAGCCTGATCCTTTGCCATCATGCTGCAGAGGAGGACCCCCTTTCCCTGTGTGGAAGCCATGGCATCTCAACAGACCACTTGCGAAAGCAGTAGTCTCTCTACTGAGGCCTATCTACATAAGTCCAACACACCCCCTGCTTGGTCAGAGTTGGAGCTCTCCAATCAGCAAAGCTCATACTCCAATTCAGCCGGTGACGTGTTGGACCTCTGTGGAGAGATCACTGTTTTCCCATGGAGTGCAAGGGTAAAACTTCCTCACTGTAAGACTTTGTTAAATTAGGCCGTAATACCATATGCAAATACCATATAGTTTTCCCCAAAAAATGTTGCTGCCTTCCATTCTGCACAGATGGGATCTTGAACTATGCAAAGAGGTTGCTCATCTAGCAAACAGTGAACAGCGTTGGCCAGTCCATAAGGGGTGCAGGGGCGCCGCCCCCTAATCTCCATGCTCTGCGTCTTAATCTTCATGCCAGACTCATAGGTTTCTATGAGGTTTTTTTTTTTTACTTTTTAAACACATGATTAGAGCCTGAAGCTCTAATTGGCTTCAAAATGATTGGGCTCTGGGTGCACCCACGTGTGAAATTAGCGAATCAATTTCACTATTGTCTTTCTGGCTTCTCCTCCCTGCCAATCAGGACAGGAGGTAGAACTTAAGACCGGATTAGCCTGGAGGAGAAGCCGGGGAAGCCGCGACCTGGATGGGGTAAGTGTGGACCTGGCAGAGGGTTGTTTGTCGCCCCCCCCCCAAATGGAACACCAGTTGTCATTGAAAGTAAATGTTAATTTTATAAGTTAATACAGCGTCACCATTTTAGTGAATCAAGCCTAAGGGTTTGGCTTATTAATGGCAAAAAGGACTGTTCACTTTGTAAGGGGATTATACCCAGAGTTTAGCGTATGAGGTGAAAATCTGTTGAATTCCATCATCCAATCATGTGCAAGCAAAAATGCATTTTTTTTTTTTTTTTCTTTGCATATGATTAGGTGAAATTTCACCACATTTAGTAAGCTCTGGAGAAATTTCCCTTGCGAGTGAACAGCCCATTTGCCTTTAGTAAACCAACCCCAATGCATCATCAACCCCGAAAATTATTAGGCATCTCCTTCCAGCAAATCACAAAGCGATATGGTTGCATTCTAAAGCATTGTCAATATTTTTACCATTGAATAAATCTAATTCATATTGAGATAACAATAAATAACAATCAATATATAATGTGCACCGCTATTTTTATTTTATTTATTTTTTAAATTTTTGCTGAAGGTTTTGTATATTTTACCTTGTGCTAGCTGCTCTTCCTCTTTCTTATTTTTATTTTTTTTTCTTATATATGCCATCAATTTAAGCACGGAATTGGTCACGTATATATAGTCGGTAAAATAAGTATTAAACACGTCACCATTTTTCTAGATAAATCTATTTCTAAAGGTGCTATTGACATGAAATTTTCAGCACATGTCGGTAACAACCCATGCAATCCATACATACAAAGACACCAAAAGTTCAGAAATGAAGTTATGTGTAATAAAATGGAATGACACAGGGAAACAGTATTGAACACACGAAGAAAGGGAGGTGCAAAAAGGCATGGAAAGCCAAGACACCAGCTGAAATCTATCAGTAATTAGAGAACAATCCTGCCCCTTGTCAGTGCAAATTAATATCAGCTGGTTCAGTCTCAACTGATGGCCAATATAAAGGTGTCTCATTACCAAGGTGTCAGACAGGAAACATCTCATGATGGGTAAAAACAAAGAGCTCTCTCAAGACCTTTGCAACCTTATTGTTGCAAAACATACTGATGGATTTCTAAACTTCTGAATGTTCCAGTGAGCACTGTTGGGACAATAATCTGGAAGTGTAAAGAACATAATTTCACCATAACGGGCCACAACCAGATGTTCCTTGCAAGATTTCTGACACAGGAGTGAAAAGAATTATCAGAAGAATTGTCCAAGAGCCAAGGACCACTTGTGGACAGTTTTAGAAAGATCTGGAATTAGTAGGTACAATTGTTTCAAAGAAAACAGTAAGTAATGCACTCAACCGGCATGACCTGTATGCACGCTCACCACGCAAGACTCCATTGCTTAGGAAAAAGCATGTTGAAGCTTGTTTAAAGTTTGCTGCACAACATTTAGACAAGCCTGTGAAGTACTGGGACAATATAGTCTGGTCAGATGAGACCAAAATTTAACTCTTTGGATGCCATAATACACACCATGTTTGGAGGTCAAATGGCACGGCACATCACCCCAAAAACACCCCTATACCAACAGTGAAGTTTGGAGGTGGGGTTATTAGGGTGTGGGGCTGTTTTTCAGCATACGGTACTGGCAAACTTCCTAGCATTGAAGGAAGGATGAATGGAAAAATGGACCAAGACATTCTTGTTAAAAATCTGCTGCAATCTTCTAGGATGATGAAGATGAACGAGGGTGGACATTTCAGCAAGACAATCATCCCAAATACAAAGCCAAAGAAACTCCCAATTGGTTTCAAAGAAAGAAAATAAAGCTGCTAGAATGGCCCAGCCAATCACCTGACTTGAATCCAATAGAAAATCTATGGAAAGAACTAAAGATCAGAGTTCATAGAAGAGGCCCACAGAACCTTCAAGATTTGAACACTGTTTATGTGGAAGAATGGGCCAAAATCCCACCTGAGCAATGCATGGGACTAGTTTTTCCATACGGGAGGCGTCTTGAAGCTGTCATTACCAACAAAGGATTTTGTTTGAAGTATAAAGGGGAGTTTCAGGCCTTTTAAAAGTCAGCAGCTACAAAAAGGGTAATAAACAGACACTTACCTGTTCCACGGTCCAGCGATGCGGCCGAACAGGGTGTTGCTCCTCTCCCCCTCCTCTTCGCTGGTGCCTCCATTGCCACTCAGGGCACCCAGGCCGTGACAGCTTTCGTCTTCACGGCCGGGCACGCACGGCGCATGTGCATGGATAGGCGATCTCCTGGGACCTGTCACGTTGCCCAGGAGATCGCCTAGAGGGAGGGGCTGCCTTAGACGAAAGGAGGAGTCGCCTAGGCGGTTCCTGGGCGGAAGGAGGAAGTGGGACAGGAAGTCCCCCTCCTAATGAAGCAAAAAAAAATTACATGCCAAATGTGGCATGTAAGCGGGTGAGGAGTGCTTAAAGCGGAAGTTCCATTTGTGGGTGGAACTCTGCTTTAAATACATTTCAGTTAGCATTGTATCCAGGCCAATTCTGACATTTCTCTCCTACATGTTAAATTCCAATTTTTTATGCTTGGAAATTCACATAGAACCCCCAAAATTATATATGTTTTTTTTAGCAAAGACCCTAGAGAATACAATGGCGGTCGTTGCAACTTTTTATCTCGCACAGGATTTTTGCAGCAATTTTTCTAACGTGTTTTGTCAATGATCTAAAAAAAAAAAAACAGTAAAGTAAGCCCAAATTTTTTTGCATAATGTGAAAGATGAGGGCTAGAATTATTGCTCTCGCTCTAACGTTCGCGGCAATACCTCACATGTGTGGTTTGAACACCGTATTCATATGTGTGCGTTCGCTTCTGCGTACGAGCTCACGGGGACAGGGGCGCTTTAAAAAAAAAAATTTTATTGTTAATTTTACTTTTATTTTTTTGTTTGACACTTTAAAAAAAAAAAAAAAATTGTATTACTTTTATTCCTATTACAAGGAATGTAAACATCCCTTGTAATAGGAATATGGCATGATCGGACCTATTTACAGTGAGATATGGGGTCAATAAGACCCCACATCTCACCTCTAGGCTGGGAAGCCTAAAAAAAAAAAAAAAAAACGACCACGGCTTCCCAGCCCAGGCGCCACCGTTATTTGAATGCAGAGGCTGGGAGTGACGTCATAACATCGCGCACGGCCTCTGAGCGATCATAGAGACACCGGCGACCATGTGGTCCGCCGGAAATCTCTATGATCACCATCTGGAGGCCGGCGGATCCTGTGTCCGACTCACCGATGGAAGCAGTGAGATGGTAGAAGCAACGGAGGGCCGCGGGAGGGGGGACGTCCCCTCCCGCTGCCCATAAGAACGATCAAGAGGCGGAACAGCCGCTATGATCATTCTTATGGTGCAGGGAATCGCCGGCTGAAAAAGCCGATATCTGAATGATGTCTATAGCTACAGGCATCATTCAGATATACCCCGGGAAGTAGAGGACGTCATATGACGTATAGTGGGCGCCAGGTGGCTATTACTTTTTCCCTGAGTCATTCCAATTTATTATACATAACTTTATTTCTGAACCAATTTGTTTTGGTTTATTTCTATTAATGGATTGCATGGGTTGTTACCAACATGTGGTGAAAATGTCATGTCAATAGCACCTTTAGAAATATATTTAGCTAGAAAAATAGTGAAGTGTTCAATACTTATTTTTCCCTCTGTATGTATACAGTGAGGGAAAAAAGTATTTGACCCACTGCTGATTTTGTACGTTTGCCCACCGACAAAGAAATGATCAGTCTATAATTTTAATGGTAGGTTTATTTTAACAGTGAGAGACAGAATAACAAAAATATCCAGAAAAACGCATTTTAACCACTTTCAGACTGGACCATTTTGCTGGCTTAAGACCAGAGCACTTTTTGCGATTCGGCACTGCGTCGCTTTAACTGACAATTGCGCGGTCGTGCGATGTGGCTCCCAAACAAAATTGACGTCCTTTTTTTCCCACAAATAGAGCTTTCTTTTGGTGGTATTTGATCACCCCTGCGGTTTTTTTATTTTTTGTGCTATAAACAAAAAAAGAGCGACAATTTTGAAAAAAACACATTATTTTTTTGCTATAATAAATATCCCCAAAAAATATATAAAAAAAAGTTTTTTTTCCTCAGTTTAGGCCGATACGTATTCTTCTACATATTTTTGGTAAAAAAAAAAATTGCAATAAGCGATTATTGATTGGTTTGCGCAAAAGTTATAGCGTTTACAATATAGGGGATAGTTTTATGCATTTTTATTAATAATTTTTTTTTTACTAGTAATGGCGGCGATCAGCGATTTTTATTGTGACTGCAACATTATGGCGGACACATCGGAAATTTTTGGGACCATTGTCATTTATACAGCAATCAGTGCTATACAAATGCAATGATTCCTGTGTAAATGACACTGGCAGTGAAGGGGTTAACCAGGGGGTGGCAGTGTAGGGGTTAAGTGTGTCCTAGGGGCGTGTTGCTAACTGTGGGGGGCGTGGCTGTGTTTTACTGATCACTGATCTCTGCTCCAATCACAGGGAGCAGAGATCAGTGTCACTTGTTGCTAGGCAGAACGGGGAGATGCTGTTTACATCGGCATCTCCCCGTTCTTCCTCCCTGTGAGACGATCGCGGGTACCCCGGCAGTGATCGAGTCCGCGGGACCTGCGATCGGACTCACGGAGGTCCCGACCAGTGCGCACGTGATTGCATGTCGGTAAGTTCAAAGGGATGTACCTGTAAGCCCTTATGCCTGTCCGTGCCATTCTGCCGACGTACATCGTCGTTATAAATTAATTTGCAATTTAATGAGTGAAATAAAAATTTGACCCCTTCACAAAACATAACTTAGTGACAAAACTCGTGTTGGCAATCACAGAGGTCAGATGTTTTTTGTAGTTGGCCACCAGGTTGGCAAAAATCTCAGGAGGGATTTTATCCAACCACTCTGTGCAGATCCTCTCCAAGTCATTAAGGTTTTGAGGCTGACGTTTGGTAATTCGAACCTTCAGCTCCCTCCACATATTTTCTAAGGGATTAAGTTCTGAAGAGTGGCTAGGCCACTCCAGGACCTTAATGTGCTTTTTTTTTTTAACCACTCCTTTGTTGCCTTGGCCGTGTGTTTTGGGTTATTGTCGGGCTGGAATACCCATCCACAACCCATTTTCAATGCCCTGGCTGAGGGAAGGAGGTTCTCACCCTAGATTTGATGGTACATGGCCCTGTCCATCGTCCCTTTGATCCGGGGAAGTTGTCCTCTCCCCTTAGCAGAAAAACACCCCAAAACATAATGTTTCCACCTCCATGTGTGACAGTGGGGATGGTGTTCTTGGGGTCATAGGTAGAATTCCTCCTCCTCCAAAGACGACGAGTTGAGTTGATGTTAAAGAGCTTGATTTTGGTCTCATCTGACCACAACACCTTCACCCAGTTCTCCTCTGAATCATTCAGATGTTCATTAGAAAACTTCAGACAGACCTGTACATGTGCTTTCTTGAGCAGGGGGACCTTGCGGGCACTGCAGGATTTCAGTCCTTCACGGCGTAGTGTGTTACCAATTGATTTCTTGGTGACTATGGTCCCAGCTGCCTTGAGATCATTGACAAGTTTCTCCTGTGTAGTTCTGGGCTGATTCCTTACCGTTCTCTGATCATTAAAACTCCATGAGGTGAGACCTTGCATGGAGCCCCAGACCGAGGGAGATTGAAAGTTATTTTGTGTTTCTTCCATTTGCAAATAATCGCACCAACTGTTGTCACCCTCTCACCAAGATGTTTGGCAAAAGTCTTGTAGCCTATTTCAGCCTTGTGTAGGTCTACAATCTTGCCCCTGACATCCTTGGACAGCTCTTTGTTCTTGGCCATGGTGGAGATATTGGAATATGATTGATTGATTGCTTCTGTGGACAAGTGTCTCTTATACAGGTAACAAGCTGAGATTAGAAGCACTCCCTTTATGAGAGGGCTCCTAATCTCAGCTCGTTACCTGTATAGAAGACACCTGGGAGCCAGAAATCTTACTGATTGATAGGGGATCAAATACTTATTTCACTCATTAAAATGCAAATCAATTTATAACTTTTTTGAAATGCATTTTTTTTTGTTATTCTGTCTCTCACTGTTAAAATAAACCTACCATTAATATTATAGACTGATTATTTCTGTCAGTGGGCAAACGTACAAAATCACCAGGGGATCAAATACTACTTTACCTCATTGTATATATATATATATATATATATATATATATATGCATATATACAGTTGTATTCAAAAGTTTGCATACCCTGGCAGTAATTGTGAAATGTTGGCATTTATATTGAAAATATGACTAATCATGCCAAAAGACTGTCTTTTATTCAAGGATAGTGATCACATGAAGCCATTTATTATCACATAGTTTTTTGGCTCCTTTTAAAATCATAATGTTAACAGAAATCACCCAAATGGCCCTGATCAAAAGTTTACATACCCTGGAATGTTTGGCATTGGTACAGACACAGAAGATGGCACACAAAGTTTAAAATGGCTATGAAAGGTTAATTTCTCACATTTGTGGCTTTTTAAATCCCAATTTGTGTCTGTGTATAAATAGTCAATGAGTTTGTTAGCTCTCAGTTGGATGCCCTAAGCAGGCTAGAAACAAAGCCATGAGGAGGTAGAAAAGAACAGTTAAAAGACCTGTGTAACAGAGCAATGGAACTTTATAAAGTTGGAAAAGGATATAAAAAGATACCCAAAGCCATGAATATGCCAGTCACTACTGTTTAATCCCTCTTTTGATACCAAGCCAAGGTCAGGTAGACCAAGAAAGATTGCAGCTACAACTGGCAGAAGAATTGCTCAGGATACAAAGAAAAACCCACAGGTAACCTCAGGAGAAATACAGTCTGCTCTCCAAAAAGACGGTGTGGTTGTTTTTATGGAGCAGGTCGCATGACCACGCAATTGTCAATTAACCACTTCCTGACCGCCTAACGCCGATATACGTCGGCAAAATGGCACGGGCAGGCAAAATCACGTACCTGTACGTGATTGTGCATGTGCCTGCCTGTTGGTCGCGCGTGCGCTTCCAGTGGCGCGCTCGCGACCCGGTCGGGAGCTCCGTGACCACGGCCGTGGGACCAGCGGACCCGATCGCCGCTGGTATCCCGCGATCGGGTTACGGAGCTGAAGAACGGGGAGAGGTCTATGTAAACAAACCTCTCCCCGCGCTTCCTACTCTGCCTGTCATTGATTGGCTGTTCCCTGTCATCGGGAAAGCCGATCAATGACGTCAGACGTACAGCCACGCCCCCCTACTGTAAAAAAAAACACAACACGTCACACTGACTCCTCCCCGCCCCCTAGTGGTTAACTCTTTCACTACAACTGTCATTTACATAGGAATCAGTGCTATTTAAATAGCACTGATTTCTGTATAAATGACAAATGTCCCAAAAATGTGTCAAAAATGTCCGATGTGTCCGCCAAAATGTCGCAGTCACAATAAAAATCGCTGATCGCCACCATTACTAGTAAAAAAAAAAAATTAATAAAAATGCTATAAAACTATCCCCTATTTTGTAAACGCTATAACTTTTGCGCAAACTAATCAATAATCGCTAATTGGGATTTTTTTTACCAAAAATATGTAGAAGAATACGTATCGGCCTAAACTGAGGAAAAAAATGTTTTTTTATATATTTTTTTTGGGGATAGTTATTATAGCAAAAAGTAAAAAATATTGCATTTTTTTCAAAATTTTCTCGCGACCCGGTGATAATAAATGGCTTCATATGACCACTATCCTTAAATAGAAGAGAATTTTTGGGAATGATCAGTCATAGTTTCAATATCAATGCCAAAATTTCACAAATTCTGCCAGGTTATGCAAACATTTGAGCACAACTGTATATATATATATATATATATATATATATATATGATTTTAATCATTGACTTCTCTAGGCACAGCCAAATCACTTTCCCGGTTTCCCGGTAGAGTTGTCAGCGCCCATGTCTGCTCCTAAACTTGGAATGCAAGATGATGTGCCTGCATTCCCCCTTGTTAGCCAATGACATCCAAGGCTGACATGCCCCCTGTCTTGCCATGAGGTCTGTGATTTACAGTGCCCCCTATCCAGAGTCCCCCCATTACTACCAAAGCACTGCTTGGACACTGGGGCTAAAACCCACACCCCCACACAGACCCTCCTAGCTGGTTCAAAAGAGATCGCAGTCGGGTGACCACCGATAAAAATACAAAAATCGTTTTTTTAAAGAGAGTTTTTTGCATAGAATGCCAGCGTCTTATATTCTAATGGAATCTTCTTATTTGCAGATCCTACATTGACATATACTTTAATGTTTTGTTGCCTTTCTTGATACTAGGACAATGCAGTGAGGTCATTCCTCACTATGGAATAAATCCAAAGCAATCAGAGGAGAAGAAGTGATCATACAAACTCTGCTGGCATTTACACCAATGACCACAGCGCTCTAAGGTGAGTGTGTCATCAACTTAAAGCTGAACTCTAGGTACAGTAGATATAAAAGACACAAATTATTGCAGCTCTGTAATCATTCATACAAAATTAAATGTATTTTTTTTTTTTTATTATTAATACAAGAAGTGTAAGCAACTGAATGTGATCTGGTATCAATCTGGTATCAGGTTCAGCCTCTTGCATTCCCCATACAGCAGGGCTGGTGTGTGAGAGAAAGAAGCAGTACAAGCAGCCAATCAGTTAATGTTGTGAAAAGAAGCATGCTTATAGGAGAAAAGAGATAGAGAAATCACTGTGCTGCTTCTCCTTTTACTGTCACAAGCTGGATGATCTGGGCTCAGAGAAAGTGGGTTACATGATGCTGGCCATACAAATGAGGACTTCTAGTGGCATAAAAAAATACTCTGGGGAAATCTCTGGATTGAAGGTGAATATTGCAGCAAAAACTGGTTTTGGTTATTTTATCTTTCAATGGGCTATTCGTGTTTATCTTTTTTGTCTGGAGCTATGTTTCAAAGGAAACCTGTGCTAGGGGAATTATGCAGCTTGCTTTTGCTGACCTCCCGTGCTTAAAAAACTCTAGTTGCTTGGCTGTCAGGTTAATCCTCTGGCCTTAGTGTTACCTCTAAATAAGCAGGAGGTCTGGTTTCACCGCAACACTGACCCAAAATAAGGAAGCCAGGAAACTAGAGTTATTTGATGGCAGGCTATGGGGGAGATTTACTAAAACTGGTGCACTTAGAATCTGGTGCAACTGTGCATATCAACCAACCAGCTTCCAGGTTTTACTGCCAAAGCTTAATTGAACAAACTGAAGTTAGAAGCTGATGGACTCTGGTGAACCTGTGCATGGTAGCCAGAGTGCTCCAGTTTTGATAACTCTAACCTTATATGTTTTACTCAATAAAGTTGCCCTAAACCAAATAAAACAACTCTTCAATATATTCATATACAACACTGCAGAAATACAGTCCTTTCAATACATAAAAACAATAAAAGAAAAAAAAACGAAAAAAAAAAACCGAATAGTAAATATGAATAGAAAATAAATACAAACATACGAAACAAAATAAAAAACACTTATAAGGAAGAGGGTGGATACAGTGCACATAAATATTATTGAAAATATAAATTATTCTTTCTAAATAAAATAAGAATCTATCAAACACAATATAGCCAAAAAAGGAAGGTAAAGTATATATATATATATATTTGTTTTACTTATTCAGTATATATATACTTGTATTTATTTGTATATATATATATATATATATATTTATATATATATATATATATATATATATATACAGTATAAACGTTACCTTCAGTTGTTGCATGTATTGTGTTTGATACATTCTTATTTTATTCAGGAAGAATCATTTTAACAATACACAGTGTATATATATATATATATATATATATATATATATATATATATATATATATATATATATATATATATATATATATATATTCACACTGTGTATATTAAAAATGATTCTTACTGAATAAATTAAGACTGTATCAAACACAATACATGCAAAAAAGTGAAGGTAAAGTCTATACTGTGTGTATATATACATCTATATATATATAAAATAAATAAATGTATATATACTGTAGAAGTAAAAAAACAAAAAAAAAACAAACAAAAAATAAATAAATATATATATAGGGATACCCCACTTTTAAGTACACAATGGGGTTTATTTACTAAAGTTGGAAAGTGTGAAATCAGGCTCACTTCTGCATAGAAACCAATGAGCTTCCAGGTTTTATTACCAAAGCTTAATTGAACAAGCTGGGGTTAGAAGCTCATTGGTTTCTATGCAGAAGTGAGCCTGATTTTGCACTTTCCAGCTTTAGTAAATAACCCCATTGTGTACTTACAAGTGGGGTATGCCTATATATATATATATATATATATATATATATATATATATATATATATATATATATATATATATATATATATATATATATATATAATGATCCTATTATATGAGACATTTTTAGTCATTCTACTATTCTTCTTTTATGGCCTAGGATGCCATAAAGTTTGAAAAATTGATATCGATGTGAAGTTACCAATTTTGCAAAGGCAGAAATTCTCAATTTTGCTTAGGTGAAAAATGTGTAAAAAAAAAATCACTTTTTAAAAATGTATTTATTTAGAAGGTGTGCATGTTAATTTTTGGGGTAACTTATTTTATGTATTGTTCTTTGCATTCTCTTTGTGTGTTCTTTGTGTTTCGCTGAAATTTTAGGGAAATGAGAACTCTCAGTTCTGCTCATCCCTACCCAGGAATATTTTATGTGTGTGTGTATACATAATGTATATCTCATCCCAGCTGTCGCCAGCAGATGGCGATAGAGTATAAAGAAAGAGTTGGGGGGGACAGAGCGCAGATTCACGGTGAGAACATTGTGCTGACATTGATCTGCCACCTATTTAGTGTAAGTAAAATAATTGTGGAGCAGACGGAGTCTAGTCGGCTTCATCTGCTACAACAAAAGACAGGCTCCTTCAGCACTATGGAGGGGCAGAACGGCGAGCTCAATTAACATAAGAAATAGCAGCGTTCACTTTTTAGCTCGACGTTCCAAAAGATTGCACTTTTCCCAGCACACTAAAGGCGCGTATTAGAACAATGTGGAATGCATTCCTTCCTCTGGATTCACAGAACGGCAGACAAAGCCATTAGCCATCAATTTCAGCCCGGCTCTGCGATATTAACTCTCGGAAACTGAAACAATATGTCACTGAACAGACCACACATAATTTGGAGCCTGCAATTTCTTTTTTTCTTTCAGCGATCCAGCAAGTTTTTTTTTTTTTTTATATCAAAGACTGCTACTCATTAAAGTATATGGCAGGTAAAAATTATTAAAAGCCCATTTTGTGGTTGAAAAAAAAAGATGTTGGCGCTGAGCAGTGCTCGATGTTGGCCAGCTCTATGGGATGACGCAGCTAAGCTCCGCCTCCAGGTTGCTCTGCGCCAGCTCTTGTGGTTCCGGAGATCACAGTGTCCGAAATGCTCCAGGAATGTCACCCCAGCTCCAAAATGAAGTCTAAGCAGCGTAGCCAGAGTGACTTTTCCTAATCCAGACCACACACCCAATACATTTGTAACAGACCCATTGCTGATCAAGTTGGACAAATTTTGAACGACGGTCCAAATTCTGATTATCAGCATACACAGGTGATTATTTTTTTCAATCAATAATAAGCAACTGAGCTTGTAAAAAATATATTTAAATATGCTAAAACAATCTTTAGATCAATCACAAGTTGAAAGTTAAAGCCCAACTGAACTTTCGGTTTAAATCAAATAAAGAGATTCAAGATGAAACAAACTCACCTCTGCTGAGTCAGAGCCAGAGCTGTCCAATCATGAATTTTACTGATTGCAGGCCTAAATATCTACCTCAACAGGGGATATATTGGACCTTTGCGCAGAGACCCCTGCTTCTCTGTAGAGAGCAAGGGTCCCACTCTGTAGCTTCAGCAGGGGGAAGGCTCCCAGAAGTGGAATTTGGTAGCATGGACAGCGGCCCAGATATGGCTTTTTTTTTAAATAGAGAGAGGTTAATTTAAAGGGGTAAAGATGTTTACTAAGGGTGCAGTGTTTCCTGTTATTATACTGAAGCTCCATCCAAAGCTTTAACTTTGAGCACCTACTTATTATGTATAGGTCAAAAACTGTGGTGTGCATCCTCTATTTGGGCTTTAAAGCTGAAGTTTAGCTAAAAAAACATTTTTTTTTCTCTAAAGCTTTGCTTACATGTATTTACCTGTATTAAAGTATGTCCCACAATGTGCAGACTGCTGAAATCTTCCCTGTCCTGTCCTCTTCTTCCTGACAAACTTCACAGCAAGGCGTCCCTGTCCTCTTCCTGTTGATGAACTTCACTGCAAGTCTGGTCTGCCCTCTTCCTGCGGATGAACTTCACTGCATGACTTCCCTGTCCTTATCCCGGTAATGAACTTCACTGCAAGTCTGGTCTGCCCTCTTCCTGCTGATCTACTTCACTGCAGGGCTGGTCTGTCCTCTTCTTGCTTCTGAACTTCAGTGCAGGACTGCCCTGCACTCTTGTGTTGCGTTTGTTAAAATATGTTTTTTTTTTTATTATAACACTGGAACAGCATTCAGACACAGAACATCTCAAACAAATGTTGCTGGATACAATGGGAACGTAGATTCCATTGTTATATCCAATTGACAGTTTGAATGGGCTATTTTCTCTATAGCTACAGTAAACAGAGAGAGACTCTCAAACTGAAAAATTACTGTTAGTCGGTTGTTATAGAAAACAACCTGAGCTATAGAAAGGTTGCCAGGCATAAGCTGGATATATCAAATCTAGCACTCACAACCGTTGAAGTATAAGAAACATGTGTAAAAAACAAACAAAAAAAAAACACAACCAAATAATTTACTAAATAAAGTCCAAACACAAATATGAAAGGTGACTCTAGGTGCTTCCGAAGGGAACAAACGTGCAGAAATACAGGCGAAAAAAACGCGCTAACCCAATGGGGCAGGGAAAAGGTAAATAGGACAACCAAAATAAGTACAAAAATAAATTAATAATCAATAATAAAATAATAATAAAAAATATTAAAATATAATCTAAACAAGGCTGCAGAATAGTGGGATAAGCACAATAAGTAATGTAGAGAAAGAAAACTGCGCCAAGTGGGAAGTAACTCTTACTAAATTACAATAAGGGAAAAACAACCTAATAGATATGGCTAACAAAATAGCATTCACAATGGGTATATTTTGGAACCTTCCAAAATATACCCATTGTGAATGCTATTTTGTTAGCCATATCTATTAGGTTGTTTTTACCTTATTGTAATTTAGTAAACGTGCAGAAATATTGCAGATGTATTCAGGTGCAAAACACCCCCTCATGTATCCCCACTCACCAGATCGTAATGACCCCCAGCTTTTCAGTCTGGTGGGTTGCTTTAGGCTTTGTATTGGTGTCCAGGGCCAATGGAGTAGTCAAATCTTCAGATCCAATATTTTTAAATGAAGTTGCTCAGCAAAACGAACGAATACCCAAAAATGAGGAAAGAAATGGAACTAATAGTGAGGTACCTTTAAAAAGGTTTAATGGAAAAGGGAATGGGTACTTACAAAAAGTACGATCAAACAAGCATCAAACATGGAGCTGATAGTGTAAAAACGCCGTTCCTGTCGTGCGTTCCATGGGACCAGAAGTGACGTCAGTAATACCGGAAATTGCGTCAACGTTTTACCCTCCCACAGGGCATCATCAAGGACCCGCGAGTTATATATTTAGCATATTTTTTGTACAGGCATAAGCTAGAGCCCATTTATCATGGATTATCACTAGAGCAGGAGGAAGAATCTGTAATAAGTGAAGAAGAAGGTGCCTGGTCTCCAGGAGCAATGGAGATCATTATTACACAGTAACCGAAGTTAAGTAACTTTTAAGTGTATTTCTACTGTTACAGACCATAGGCTGTTTATTTTAGTTACATAGTTAGTCAGGTTGAAAAAAGACACAAGTCCATCTAGTTCAACCATAAAAGAAACAAATAAATAAATAAAGTAAAATAAAATATCACACAATCCCGTATACCCAATCCTATACCCACATTTGATCGAGAGGAAGGCAAAAAAATCCCCCAGAAAAGCAGGATCCAATTTGCTACAGCAGGGGAGAAAAATTCCTTCCTGATCCCAGAGAGACAATCAGATTTTCCCTGGATCAACTTTACCTATAAATGTCCTCAGTGTTGACCATAAAGTGAATAATTCAACACCAAGTTCACTATATGGACCCCTTATTAATTTATACATGGTGATCATATCCCCCCTTAATCTCTTCTTCTCAAGAGTGAATACATTCAGTTCCTCTAATCTTTCCTCATAGCTGAGCTCCTCCATGCCTCTTATCAGTTTGGTTGCCCTTCTCTGCACTTTCTCCAGTTCCCGATATCCTTTTTGAGAACTGGTGCCCAAAACTGAACTGCGTATTACAGATGAGGTCTTACTAATGATTTGTACAGGGGCAAAATGATCTTTTTCTCTCTCTGGAATCCATACCTCTCTTAATACAAGAAAGGACTTTGCTCGATTTGGAAACCACAGCTTGGCATTACATGCTATTATTGAGCTTATGATCTACCAAAACCCCCAGATCCTTCTCCACCATTGATTCCCCCAGTTGTACTCCCCTTAATATGTATGATGCATGCTTATTCTTAGCCCCCAAGTGCATAACTTTACATTTATCAACATTAAACCTCATTTGCCACATAGAGGCCCAATAAGACAGTGAATCGAGGTCGGCTTGTAAGGATGTTATTCCACTGCATAGCTTAGTGTTATCTGCAAAGACAGAAATGTTACTTTTAATCCCAGACCCAATATCATTTATAAAGATATTCAAAAGTAAGGGTCCCAGCACTGAACCTTGGGGTACACCACTGCTAACCTTAGACCATTCAGAGTAAGAATCATTAACCACCACTCACCACTTACAAATGGATATTTCCAAGCCTGTAGACTTTACCTTATACATGAGCCGTGTGTGGGAAACTGTGTCAAACGCTTTTGCAAAATCCAAGTATACCACTACCACCCCTCTGTCTAAGGTTTTACTTACCTCCTCATAAAAAGAAATCAGGTTTGTTTGACAACTTCGGTCTTTCATGAATCCATGCTGTCTGTTGCTTAACATATTTTTTCCAGCAAGAACTTGTCTATGTTGTCTTATATTAAACTCTACAGTATCTTCCCGACTATAGAAGTTAAACTAACAGGTCTACAGTTATTTGGTAAAGACTTTGTTCCCTTTTTAAATATAGGCACCACATTGGCCCTACACCAATCCAGTATAGTACAGCATCTGTACAGCATCTTTGTATAGTAAAAGCACATTTACACACTGCAGAGGTCTCAGCTTCCTTGCTTATACTACAAAGTAACCTTGTTAGATAGATGCAAGCAAAACAATTTGGGGGCTTGTCCAGGATCTGTGCTATACTTCAACTGAAGCAGACCTGTTTTTTTTTCTGTCGTGTGTTGTGTAGCTTGTGCTAGGTAAAAAAGATGCGTAAGCTGTTTAGGAAAAGCAAGTGTTAGGTACCTGGTAGTGATGAGCCTGGCTTGACGGTTGGAGACCTCTCCTACAGCTTTGGTTCAGGGCCTGCTGGATTGGGAACAGCGCAGCCGTGAACACAGCTGGTAGGAGTGTCCGTATGGATGCAGGAACCGATGCTGGGTGGATGCAGGTCTTTGGCCGGATGGTAGGACTGCAGATGATGGTTTGGCAGACAACAGGATACAGGAGGAAGACCGGCAGCAGGAACAGCAGCAGACGGCAGCAGCAGCAGCAGCAGCAGACAGCAGCAGACAGCAGCAGCAGAGGACCTGTGCAGGAACACTGGGAGCAGGAATGGTCAGGCAAGCCGGGTCACAACAGGCAAGGTAATCAGGCAGAGACAGCTGGCAGAGGGATGGTCAGGAGGCAAGCCAGAGGTTCAGCAACAATAACACAGTCCAAAGCAGGGTCAAACAAGCCGGGGTCAAGGAACGGAGAAGGCAGCAGAGACAGACAGGCCGGGTCACAGATCGGATCAGCAGACAGGTTCAGGTTGGGGTTACAGGTGGGAGCTGAGACGGACAGCGCCGCATGCAGGCAGCTGTCCCCTTTAAATAGGGCCACTGGCGCCAAAGCGGCGCCGATCGCGCACGTGCACGCGCACGGGGGCGCGCGTGCCCGGTATTCGTGCACGGGGATGCGCGCACATGTCCGGCGGGCGCGTGCACATGTCCGGCGGGCACGTGCACGCGCCCGCAGCACGCGCCGACGCGCGCGCTGACGCTCAGGGGGCCAGGGTTGCCCAGGTGCCTGCGCACCCTCAGGTTAACGTGCCCAGGGCGGCTAGAGCCCTGACATTGCCCCCTTACAAGGGGAAACCTCCGGGTGCCCACTAGGTGTCGTTTTTCTGGGTGGGAAGAAAGGAAGGTGCGGATTAGTCTCTTGGCATGTAGGTTACAGTCTGGTTCCCATGAATTACTCTCGGGCCCATACCCCTTCCACTGTAACGGAACTTGGACCCTAAGGTGAGGAACTTTTTGGGTGGTGCTTCTGGGGACATCAGCCTAAAGAAAGTATGATGTTCAACACACACTTTCCATGCGCGTTTTGCAGCCCGGTGATTTGGCAACTTAAACCCAATGGTGCTTTCAAACTGTTCAAACTCACCTGGGCGAATCTTAATATAAAAATAATTTCTTTTATATGAAATTTTCAGGACCTTTGGCCAGGCAAATCGGTTTATCCGTAGCCGATCGCGGTATATCAAGAGGCCACTGGCACAAACACCCAGCATTATTTCAACTCCTTCAGAGTCCTTAGCATGATGTAGATCTACGCCATACATAGACAATTTTTTGGCATTTTCTAAGAAGTGCATTTCAGCTTCAGCAGGTGTCATTCCCCTATAACTTTTGTGCAGCTCAACTACTTTGTCCTCCAGTTCCTTTGTTTGGTTTGGTGAAAACCGGAATTCACTGACATAGTCGCTGTCCGTACTGTTAGGTACCTGGTAGTGATGAGCCTGGCTTGACGGTTGGAGACCTCTCCTACAGCTCTGGTTCAGGGCCTGCTGGATTGGGAACAGTGCAGCCGTGAACACAGCGGGTAGGAGTGTCCGTATGGATGCAGGAACCGATGCTGGGTGGATGCAGGTCTTTGGCCAGATGGTAGGACTGCAGATGATGGTTCGGCAGACAACAGGATACAGGAGGAAGACCGGCAGCAGGAACAGCAGCAGACGGCATCAGCAGCAGCAGCAGACAGCAGCAGCAGAGGACCTGTGCAGGAACACTGGGAGCAGGAATGGTCAGGCAAGCCGGGTCACAACAGGCAAGGTAATCAGGCAGATACGGCAGGCAGAGGGATGGTCAGGAGGCAAGCCAGAGGTTCAGCAACAATAACACAGTCCAAAGCAGGGTCAAACAAGCCGGGGTCAAGGAACGGAGAAGGCAGCAGAGTCAGACAGGCCGGGTCACAGATCGGATCAGCAGACAGGTTCAGGTTGGGGTTACAGGTGGGAGCTGAGACGGACAGCGCCGCATGCAGGCAGCTGTCCCCTTTAAATAGGGCCACTGGCGCCAAAGCGGCGCCGATCGCGCACGTGCACGCGCACGGGGGCGCGCCCGCTATTCGCGCACGGGGATGCGCGCACATGTCCGGCGGGCGCGTGCCGGCGCGCGCGCTGACGCTCAGGGGGCCAGGGTTGCCCAGGTGCCTGCGCACCCTCAGGTTAACGTGCCCAGGGCGGCTAGAGCCCTGACAGCAAGGCTGCAGAGGGTTCTGGTGGCCAAAAGGAAGTGTGCAGCTTACCTATCTGGGCCAGAGACAATGAGTGGGAGCCTCTTGCTAAAGAGTTTGTAAAGTATGCTTCTCCCTTGAATATGATTTGGGGTGATAAAATCTCGGATAATTTTGTAGATTTTAGCCTTAAGGGGTTGGATTTAAGTAAAAAAGAGAAAAGGACAGTGTCCACAGTGAGTTGGTACTTCCTTCATGCTATTTATACCGAATCACATAGAAGGGAGAAGGCAGAAGTTAACGTATTAAAAGACCAGCTAGCAGTTGCTTCAGAGTGTGTACATTCAACTGCTAGTCGGGCTGATGATTTGCATGAGCGGTGTGCAGTCCTCATGACCAAATCAGTTAATGCCTTAAGGAAAAGGAAGGGCCATAAACCTATTAGTAAATCCAGGGTAAGTGCCACTGTAACATCCCAAAACTGTGATTGTGAGGATGTGCTCTCCTCAAATGATAGTGAGGATGAGGAGATAGCGTTTGATATTTCAGATGATGATTTGCTAGTGGGCAAGAAAAAAATATGCCAGACTCATTTCTAAGCATAGGAAATGGCAACATTAGAGAGGATAGATAGAGAGGATATGGCAGATGGGGAGGCGAATTATCACAACCCTAGCGATGTTGAATTTGAAGAAGTACGGGAGCTTACACAAACTGAACTCCAAGAGCTGACAAAAACAATACAAACAAAGGTCCGGGGAGCCCATATTGAGTTGGCTCCTACGCTTGTGGGATGAAGGGGCGGACAGTGTTGTTTTGTCAGGTAAGGAAGCAGTGGCTATGGGAGTGTTAACCCATGATCCATAATTGCGTCAGGCAATGCGAAAAGCCCAAGAGATTAGTGTGAATTTTTCACTGTTAGACCTCGTGAGAGATGGAATAGTCTGAGCATACGCTAGTCCTACTGACCTGGAAAATACCTACTCCTGGAGATCAATAAGAGAGGGTATTTCCAGGTTACGTGAGATGGGTTATATAACCAGATTAAATACATATACATTTCCAGAATGAATCGGTCCAGATATGGAACCATTTACGTCTGCTCTGTGCTCTAAGCTGATGAAGTCTGTGTCATTCAATCTCAGGGCTCCTTTATTATCCTTGCTGGGAGGCCTGGGATTAAGTAGCAAAATTCATGAAGCCACTACCCTTTTAAGCAAGTTGGGGGAGCTAGAGGAGACTAAAACAAAACCTGTCAGGGCAGTAGATAAGGTCAAGGCCAGACATTAAGAATACAAGCAGAAAATAACTTTTACAGAGAAGAAAGGGAATGTGGGAGAGAAGACAGGAGGTGAAGAGTAAACCAGGCTAGTTATTTCTAGGAAAGAAATGTGGGTGGACCTATTAAAGGCAGTACCTAAAGATGAGATAGATGGGATTTCTACTGCAGAAATACTGAAGAGGTGGAAACATTTAGTAGGAAAAACTGTCAGGGTTAGAAACACTACTAGTGAAAATAACATCAGACTTAGAGAAAACAGAAAAGACCCCTCCTATTAGCCCCAAACCAATTCCCAAAAATGAACATGAACCCAAACCCAAATCCCTTTATCCTGGGGAGGAGTTAGAGAGAATCAGAAAAGGGGATTGGGAGGTTCCTTATCCCTAATGAAGGGAAGGTGAGTCTCCTGTAATGGCAGTGAGGGCAGTGACAGCAGGAGACCGACGCCCATACTGTATGGTGGGGGAAGTCATCTTCTCCTAAACATGTAATGGCTTTAATTGATACCAGAGCTGAAGTTACACTTTTGCAAGGAAATCCTTCCCATCACATAGGAGAATTGATTTATGTAGAAGGTTTGGAAGGGCAAACCACACCAGCAGATTGGATACGGGTGACATTGGCTATTGGCAAGGGATCAAGATTTATGACAAATGTTTTGGTATCAGAGTTACCCGAAAATATTCTTGGGATGGATGTACTTCAAGGTCAGTCAATTCAGACTGAAAGGGGTACATTCACATTCTGGTATCCTGATAAAGCGTATCTGGTTAGGGCGATGAAGGCTGTGGTCAGAGGTCATGCGAAATGGACCCATGTCTACATTCCTCCACCAGAGAAGCCAGTCTGTCTCAAGCAGTATAGACTTCCTGGAGGCCACAAAGAAATTGGGGAGATTATTCAAGAACTGTTGAGAGTAGAGATCCTTAGACCTACTGTAAGTCCTTTCTCGTCTTCGGTGTTCCCAGTAAAGAAACCATATGGGACATATAGAATGACTGTGGATTACAGAGGTCTAAACAAAGTCAGCTGTACCAAATATTGTGATGGACCCCCGTACTCAAGATGAGTTTATCTGTCGTAAATGCTTCCACTGTCCAGTACCACACAATCCAAGACCCCTTAGCTTTCCCATTCACTAGTCATAGCTCAGTGTAGGGTAAAACATCAGACCGTTTATTAGAACCAGAAAATAGTCGTATATACAGTTAAAGAGGAGGTTCCCCCCTCTTGCTCATATTACTATAACAATATACCTGTAACCAGAAACCTAATTAACATGAGCTAGTTTACTAAATCATTTACCCAGACAAGGTGACTCAGAGTTATGACCTTTTAGGGTAGACTTCACGTCTCCTAGCTCACAGACTATACAATACACTTTATCATAAATATCAACACAGAACTCCTTCATACAATAGCAAGGTTAATTAGCACAACAAACAATGGGTGAAATACTCATAAGCCACACTAATAGACATCAGGAGACCCAGGGCTTTCCAGATCTCATTAATCAACATTCCTTTCACATACATCTGCTATATGAGTCCCAAGCACGCAGAGACCATCATGGCCTCCTTAATAATGTCGTTTTGTATTACATAACAGAATATCTTCCTAAATGCTTGTAGATCCCTCAAATGCCAGGGCCCATAGTCGGTAGGCAAGAGGCTAGCATCCAGTCCCCTCCAAAAGCCTCTGTCCCGGGTGAGTCTGTCGCAGATATGATCTCAATTGTTGAGAAAATTGCTAAAGAGGCAGGAAAATATCATGCTTGTTCTAGACCTGGCTAATGCATTCTTTTCAATTTTGATAGACCCAGAGTGTCAAGACCAGTTTTGTGGTGTGGGACGGCCGCCAGTACACTTTCACTGTCCTTACGCAAGGCTATCTTCATTCTCCAATGATTTGTCATGGAATGATTGCCCGAGATTTAAGTACCCTGAAATTGAAAGACGCTGTGTTTCACTACATTGATGACATCATGATCTCTAGGACAAAAGAAGATGTAACTGAAGCACTGCACCTGCTGATACAGCGCTTGGAGAACAGAGGGTGGGTTATCAACAGAGACAAAGTCCAAGGACATGCCACAGAGGTGAAATTCCTAGGAATGATATGGACCGGGCCACAGAGGAAAATTCCAGAGACAGTTGTGCAAATTATCCAGGTGCTGTCGCCCCCTACTACCAAAAAGGAGGCACAGAAGTTCATTGAAGTTGTGGAATTCTGGAGATCATTCATCCCACATCTTGGACTGATTCTGAGGTCTATATACAATGCATCTAGGAAAAAGACTGAGTTCTCATGGGGTTCAGAGCAGCGGACCGCATTCCTTGCTGCTAAAGAAGCCATTTTGCAGCTTCAGGGATTGGGAGCTGTAAGACAAGGAGTACCATTTCAGCTGGATGTAGTGGAGCAGGATGGTGCCATATCTTGGTGTCTGTGGCATCCAAACAAAAAGAAAGGACTGAGAGCAATACCCATTGGAATTTGGTCCAAACAACTGACAGGGGCACAGAAGAGATACACGCCCCTAGAGAAGTATCTGTTTGGGGCCTACACAGCAATTCAACATGTAGAGACCATTACAGTCACCAGTCACCATCCATACTGCATTGCCAATAGCAGGATGGGTGAGAGATAATGGACTTACCACTAGGGCAGCTGTAGCCCAGAACCAGTCACTGATGAAATGGAAGTGGTACCTTCAAGAAAGAGGGGGTATTGCAGCTGTTGATGTTAGAAACATTTCAAAACAGTTGGGAGGGCTTGTTACTTTTACCAGCACCCAGCCAGAAGAAGAAATTCCTGTGCTGCAGTCATCCCCCATTCAAGAGGCTCCACCCTTTGAGTCTCTATCAGAAGACATGACGGAGTCAGCGTGGTTTAATGATGGTTCAGCCATAGTCGCCTCGTCTGGGCATAAATGCACAGCAGCAGCCTACAATCCAAGTACAGACACAGTCCTGCAGGAGATCAGAATTGGAGGGTCTAGTCAGTATGCAGAGTTGAAAGCTGTAGTAATGACTCTTCAGGAGGGTCCTTATTCCCGTGTCGCTATCTACACTGACAGCTGGGTGGTTTTTAAAGGACTGACAACTTGGATGCCCATGTGGAAGTCCAATGAATAAATGATTCTTGGAAAGGTGGTGTGGGGAGGCAAGGAAGTCTGTGACTACATCTGGAAGGAAGCTCACTCCCACACCATAAAAGTGGGGCATGTTGATGCACATGTGCCCCTTCTACCAGAGTTTGAGAACTATAGTTGCAGATGAAATCGCCAAAGTGAAGGCAGTTGTGCCAACTGATCCTGTCTTGATGAACTTGGCCAACTGGCCCACAAGATATCTGGACATTTGGGGCAGAAAGCAACATATGAATGGGCACAGCAGAGAGAATTGCCTATATCCATGGACATGATAAAGACTGTAATAGGGAACTGTACAGTGTGTGGAGACTATTTAGATTCTCCCCCATTCACTGATTGTGTTACAGGCAGTGTAATCAATTAAAACGTTTCTCATTGTAGAAGAGGGCAGGAGGGGGGGGGGGGGGGATTGTTGTCCCCATCGGATCATCTTTAGTGCAGCTGGGCCCAGAAACCTGAAGCTGTTTTCTCCCACAGCGCCAGAAGTGCAGCAGCAGGAAGAGAACAGGGCAGCCCTGCAGTGAAGATTTCTACAGAATCCAGCAGCCTGCCTATTGTGGGACTTACTTCAATACAGGTAAGTAATGTAACTAAGAAAAAAAATTTTTTTTGCTAAATTTCAGCTTTAAAGTTGAATTCTTAGAAAAGTAGATTGGATATGAGGATGCTGAGTGTCAGGAACGGTGCTATTACCTGGATCGCCTGCTGGTGTCACTGTTTCCTTTGGCATCAAAGGGTGCAGTTCTGGTGGCCACCAGCAGGGGTCTCCCAGCCGATGGACATTGTCAGGAATGGTGTTATTACCTGGATCGCCTGGTGGTGTCACTACTTCCTTCAACATCAAAGGGTGCAGTTCTGGTGGCCACCAGCGGGGGTCTCCCAGCAGATGGACATGCCAGGAATCAGGCTACACCTGTTGTGGATTTGCTGGGTATATAAGCCTGTCCTTCACTGAGGTTCAGTGCTTCAGTATTCCTTTCTGTAGCCCTGTCTTGCCTGTCTGAAACCTGATCCTGGACCTGAAACCTGTACCTGTACCTGTACCTGTACCTGTACCTGTACCTGTCCTGTACCTGTAACCTGAACCTGTAACCTGACCCGTTATCTGCTTCCTGCCCTGTCCTGGATGTTGTCCCCCTTACCTGGTTCCTGAGACCCGTCCCCTGTCTCCTGCCTTGATGTTCCCTTGCTTCCTGTTTCCCCCTTGGTCTCTCCTCCCTGCCTTGTGTATATATATATATGTTCCATTTCCTTGAAGTGTATAGTTAGTTAGTTAGATTAGGGCTTGGGGGTTTGCAGTGTTATTTGTGTTCTTGCTTGTTTGTGGTTGCTGTGTTTATGTGTGTCTTTATTATTTAATAAATATATCTTTATCACTACCTTTTGGAGCCTGATTCCTTTAGTGCAGCCCATCGATCTGTTCACTTGTGTTGGATGCCTGTGTTTAGGCTCCATCCCTAACAGAATACTGAAGCCATACTAACAGATCGGCTGCACTTGGGAATTGGGTCTGGACACTTGCTTTTGTCAAGGAAGATGCAGCTGGAAGATATTTTGTATCTTTCACTCCTGGCATTGGAAGAAAGAGATCTTTGTTATCAGACTTTGGGTGACTATACTAGGGAGCAACTACTGGAGTGCAACCGTATAGCCCATGCTTTTGTTGATCAGGGCCATTTTCTTTTTGAGGACGTGCAGCCCCTGATCCAAATTTGTGCCGAGCTGGCCCTGCCCTGTATTCCTGAGGGCCGTGATGATTTCACTCCCCCTTTTGATATGAATCAGGTTGTATCCCTAGTATGGCTTTTTGAAGATGATCCCGACGACTTTTTTGAGCACTACTCTGGCTGTTCCCCACAGGTGATTTCTGAATGCATTGTGTCTGCGCAGTCTTTTGTTAGACAGGGAAACTTGAAGTCACAATTTGTACAACCCATACTTTCAGCATGGTCTGGCATGATGCAATTAGCCCCAGCCAAACAAACCACTTCTGCCATCAGACACCAGCCTACCCAAATGTATGTTTCCCCATCACCCATACCAAACCCAGTTGCCACCCAGTATACACTGCTCCCAACCAAATATTCATATCCGGTCTCTTCTCCCTGTACCTATCCTGCATTTAACCCCCCTGCCTCTTCTCAGCTGCCTACAAATCCACAAATGTATGTTTCCCCATCACCCATGCCAAAACTCAGTTGCCACCCAGTATACATTGCTCCCAACCAAATATTCATATCCGGTCTCCTCTCCCTGTACCTATCCTGCATACAACTCCCCTACCTCTTCTCTGCCAAATCCCAACACTCCTTTCCTGTCTGCTGCACCCCCAACCTACAAAGCTTCAGCAACCAAGTCAAAGAAAAAACGAAAGTTCTTCCCGACCAAAACGATCCTGCCAGTAACCCAATCTGCCTCCACACCCACTAATCTGTCCCAGCCTGAAGCGCCAGAGTTCCAGCCGGAGGTGCCAGCAATCCAGCCTGAAGAGCCAGTACTAGCCTTCCAGCCTGATGTCCTGGTGCCAGCCCTCCAGCCTGATGTCCTAGCCTTCCAGCCTGATGTCTCAGCTTCCCAGTCTGATGTCCTGCTGCCAGTTTTCCAGTCTGATGACCCGCTGCCAGTTTTCCAGTCTGATGACCCGCTGCCAGTTTTCCAGTCTGATGACCCGCTGCTAGGTTTCCAATCTGATGACCCGCTGCCAGTTTTCCACTCTGCTGACCCGCTGCCAGCCCTCCATTTTGATGTGCCCGTGCCTGCTGCCCAGCTTGATGTGCCCGTGCCTGCTGCCCAGCTTGATGTGCCCGTGCCTGCTGCCCAGCTTGATGTGCCCGTGCCCGCTGCCCAGCTTGATGTGCCCGTGCCCGCTGCCCAGCTTGATGTGCCCGCTGCCCAGCTTGATGTGCCCGTGCCTGCTGCCCAGCTTGATGTGCCCGTGCCTGCTGCCCAGCCTGATGTGCCTGTTCCTGCTGCCCAGCTTGATGTGCCTGTTCCTGCTGCCCAGCTTGATGTGCCTGTTCCTGCTGCCCAGCTTGATGTGCCTGTTCCTGCTGCCCAGCTTGATGTGCCTGTTCCTGCTGCCCAGCTTGATGTGCCTGTTCCTGCTGCCCAGCCTGATGTGCCTGTTCCCGCTGCCCAGCCAAAAGTGCCCGTACATGCTGCCCAGCTTGATGTGCCTGTTCCTGCTGCCCAGCTTGATGTGCCTGTTCCTGCTGCCCAGCTTGATGTGCCTGTTCCTGCTGCCCAGCTTGATGTGCCTGTTCCTGCTGCCCAGCTTGATGTGCCTGTTCCTGCTGCCCAGCCTGATGTGCCTGTTCCTGCTGCCCAGCCTGATGTGCCAGTTCCCGCTGCCCAGCTTGATGTGCCCGTACCTGCTGCCCAGCTTGATGTGCCCGTACCTGCTGCCCAGCTTGATGTGCCCGTTCCTGCTGCCCAGCTTGATGTGCCCGTTCCTGCTGCCCAGCTTGATGTGCCCGTTCCTGCTGCCCAGCTTGATGTGCCCGTTCCTGCTGCCCAGCCTGATGTGCCTGTCCCTGCTGCCCAGCCTGATGTGCCTGTCCCTGCTGCCCAGCCTGATGTGCCTGTTCCTGCTGCCCAGCCTGATGTGCCTGTTCCCGCTGCCCAGCCTAAAGTGCCCGTACCTGCTGCCCAGCTTGATGTGCCCGTTCCTGCTGCCCAGCCTAAAGTGCCCGTGCCTACTGCCCAGCTTGATGTGCCTGTTCCTGCTTCCCAGCCTGATGTGTTCCTGTCTGCTGCCCAGCCTGAGGTGTTCCTGTCTGCTGCCCAGCCTGAGGTGTTCCTGTCTGCTGCCCAGCCTGAGGTGTTCCTGTCTGCTGCCCAGCCTGAGGTGTTCCTGTCTGCTGCCCAGCCTGAGGTGTTCCTGTCTGCTGCCCAGCCTGAGGTGTTCCTGTCTGCTGCCCAGCCTGATGAGTTCCTGTCTGCTGCCCAGCCTGATGAGTTCCTGTCTGCTGCCCAGCCTGATGAGTTCCTGTCTGCTGCCCAGCCTGATGAGTTCCTGTCTGCTGCCCAGCCTGATGAGTTCCTGTCTGCTGCCCAGCCTGATGAGTTCCTGTCTGCTGCCCAGCCTGATGAGTTCCTGTCTGCTGCCCAGCCTGATGAGTTCCTGTCTGCTGCCCAGCCTGATGAGTTCCTGTCTGCTGCCCAGCCTGATGAGTTCCTGTCTGCTGCCCAGCCTGATGAGTTCCTGTCTGCTGCCCAGCCTGATGAGTTCCTGTCTGCTGCCCAGCCTGATGACCTGGTGCCCGCTGCCCAGCCTGATGACCCGGAGCCTGCTGCCCTGTCTGTTTTTATTTCCAGATCTAAACTTCCAGACCCTGGTGGTGGGGTACATGTCCCATTGTCGGACTCGGGTGGCACGCCTCCTAGTAGGTTAAGAGACTCTGGCCAGAGAGCGCAAGGAGGTCTGCCGTCACAGAGAAGACTTTTTGGGACTCTTCCACTTTTACATGCACTGCCAGATCTAGGGCAGAATGGAGTGTCCAGAGGCCACTCCTTAGGGGGGGGGGGGGAACTGTCAGGAACGGTGCTATTACCTGGATCGCCTGCTGGTGTCACTGTTTCCTTTGGCATCAAAGGGTGCAGTTCTGGTGGCCACCAGCAGGGGTCTCCCAGCCGATGGACATTGTCAGGAATGGTGTTATTACCTGGATCGCCTGGTGTCACTACTTCCTTCAACATCAAAGGGTGCAGTTCTGGTGGCCACCAGCGGGGGTCTCCCAGCAGATGGACATGCCAGGAATCAGGCTACACCTGTTGTGGATTTGCTGGGTATATAAGCCTGTCCTTCACTGAGGTTCAGTGCTTCAGTATTCCTTTCTGTAGCCCTGTCTTGCCTGTCTGAAACCTGATCCTGATCCTGGACCTGAAACCTGTACCTGTACCTGTAACCTGACCCGTTATCTGCTTCCTGCCCTGTCCTGGATGTTGTCCCCCTTACCTGGTTCCTGAGACCCGTCCCCTGTCTCCTGCCTTGATGTTCCCTTGCTTCCTGTTTCCCCCTTGGTCTCTCCTCCCTGCCTTGTATATATATATGTTCCATTTCCTTGAAGTGTATAGTTAGTTAGTTAGATTAGGGCTTGGGGGTTTGCAGTGTTATTTGTGTTCTTGCTTGTTTGTGGTTGCTGTGTTTATGTGTGTCTTTATTATTAATAAATATATCTTTATCACTACCTTTTGGAGCCTGATTCCTTTAGTGCAGCCCATCGATCTGTTCACTTGTGTTGGATGCCTGTCTTTAGGCTCCATCCCTAACACTGAGGAACAGTGTACAGCTTGGGTGAAGGGGAGCGCCATCTGCTGGAGGAAAGGAGGACTGGGTAAGTAAAATAGCTTTTTTTCAATTCCCTAGCCATAAATGAGAATTTAACTCTTGCAGTGTGGGGGTAGCCTGACTGTACTGCAGGATTTTATATTTTCCCAAAGTTAAACTTTAAAGAAAACATAACTCAAAAGATCTGCTCACAGAAAATACATCATACTTTCCCTTTAAAGAGCATCATTTCCAGCACTGCAGCCGATCATGTGCAGACGTTTGTCAGATAACAAAATGGCACAATTCAGGATTATTAAATAATAGATCCACTTGCTGTGTCTGCAATCTGCAAAACAAAGGAAGATTCTGATTGCAATGCAATACATTTAATTTTTCATATTGCTCAGACTCAGCTGTTTTCCTAGATTTCCCTCTGCTCCAAGTTCAAGAGAAGATCATAGAGAAGGTGGCTATCTGCCCTTTGGACATTTTTAGCAAGATATGGTGACAATGTAACATCTGTGGGGCACCAGCTGACAACATCAGTTGAGCCTCATCCGGGTTAAATTACTTCAGCCAATCACTTTTGTTTTCCACCTAACTACGAACAGCTGTCCAATGCACTGATAGCCTAACTAGGTAAATGCACCTAGCTTTTGTTGGCCTAACTAGGATCAGCTGTCCAATGCACTGATAGCCTAACTAGGTAAATGCACCTTGCTTTTGTTGGCCTAACTAGGAACAGCTGTCCAATGCACTGATAGCCACAAATGCCTGAGGATCATGAGATCTTGTTTGCATGTCTGAAAGTCCTGAGTCTAGAAATACGCAATCTATTTGTAAAATCTACTAAATTTAGGATAATTGAATACATTTAATATGAATGGTATTAAAGTAGAAGTTCACCCTAATACTAAAATCTCTACATCTACAGCCATCCACAATCTAAGACTAACCTATCTAGCCCTGTAAAGAAGAAATCAATATACATACCTTTTCAGGACCCGGTTCTGTCCGGTCCTACGTTGAGCTGTCAGTGGCGGCTTCTCTGTGTAGGCGGGTGCAGGAGAGGCAGCTGACATTGGAAGCCCCATAGTAACTCTAATGCGGCGTACACGCGCTCGGACTTTCCGGCAGGATTGTCTGCCGGACCTAGTCCAGCGGACAATCCGCCGGACTTTCCAGCGGAGGTCCGCCGGACTTTCCGAACGTGTGGACTTACCCACACACGCCCGCCGGAGTTTTGGCCAAAGTCCGCAGGACTTTTGAAATGAACGGACTTGCCCACACACGGAGGAAAGTCCATTCATTAAGAACATGACTCCAGGTAGACGGGACTAGCGAAGGCAGTGCACCGCGCTAGCCCCGTCACCTGGTATGGATTTAAAGGGGAATCCCAACGCCGGTCCCCCCCAAATCCATCTCAGACCCTTATCCGAGCACGCAGCCCGGCTGGTCAGGAAAGGGGGTGGGGTCGAGCGAGCGCCCCCCCCCCCCTCCTGACCTGTACCAGTGCCCTCAACATGGGAGGGTGCCCTGGGGAACGGCCCCCCCACCCCAAAGCACCTTGTCCCCATGTTGATGAGGACAAGGGCCTCTTCCCGACAACCCTGGCCGTTGATTGTCAGGGTCTGCGGGTGGGGGGCTTATCGGAATTTCGGGAGCCCCCTTTAATAAGGGGGCCCCCAGATACCGGCTCCCCACCCTATGTGAATAAGTATGGGGTACGATTTACCCCTACCCATTCTCCTAAGGAAAAAAGTGTAAATAAAAAAACGACACAATTTTTTTAAAATACTTTATTGCACAGCTCCGGGGGTCTTCTTCCGTCTTGGGGGGTTTCTCTAGGGACTCCGCTATCTTCTGATTTTTTACTAGCTCTTTCACTAGCGGTGGAGCCCGGCTTTCTTCTTCGTCGCCGCCGATGTCTGGGGGTCTTTTTCCGACTTCGGGGGTCTCTTCTGTTCTTCTTGCCGGGCCTCCACTTTCTTCTTCCAGCTCTTTTACAAGCGGTGGCCGGGGCTTCTGTTGCCATCGCTGTCACCGCCGCCTTCTGCTTCTTGTTCTTCTTTCTTCATCCGATGTTAACACGACACTCTCTCTGGCCGTAATGGCAGAGACGCTCTGTGCTGTGACTTATATAGGGACAAGGGGCGGGTCACATGCTCATGTCACATGGTGACCCCGTCCCCTTATGATGTCACAGTTCCGGAGGATGCGATAGAAATTTCTTCTTTACAGGGCTAGATAGGTTAGTTTAGATTGTTGATGCAAGTAGATTTAGAAATTTTTGTATCAGGCTGAACCTCCACTTTAATGTGAAATTACACTGTATTTGAACACCCGACCTGCTCACCTATATGAGTTGTTGGACATCCCAAACCTTGTATATTAATATGGAGCTGCGTCTTCTCCCCAAATAACAGCCTTCACTCTTCTGGGAAAGCTTTACATAAGTATTTGTCTGTGGAAACTTGTGCCCATTTGAGAAGTCAGGTACCAGAGGCATAACTATAACCTTCAGGCCACCCGTGGTCCCTCCCTTCAAGCCTGGTGGTGGAACGCCAGGGTCTGAATTGTGAGCTTTGCGACCCTGGTAGTTCCACCACTGGTGTCAGTAGTTTTTTTTTTTTTTGTTTATTTTGAAATGGCGGTATTTGCTATCTATTCCATCCTTGAAGATTCTTGACCCTTGTGGAGGATTGATTCCTCAACTACCAACTTCCTTTGAAGGGTGATCTAATGTACCATACTGGTGGCTGTGTACTACTGTATATTTTCAGGCTCTCTGGGTCTATTTGTTGAAGACATGTGTGAATTTATGTCTTTCATTACTCCCTACCTTTAATGTTAACACACACCCCTGCCTGTAGCAGGTAGACGGGAACTTATTAATATTTATGAATACCACCTAAGCAGCCACACATGGTGTTGTTGTGGATGGTAGGGGGCTCTGAAAACCCCTGTGTGCGCCCGAGAGACTATTGATATGTGTTGATATCCCCCATTTTGAATCTCGATACTCCATATATTATGGTCCTGAAAAAGCCATATATCAGGCAAAATGCGTCGACCTATGGAATTGGACCTACATATCTCTGTCTATCTTATAGGACATTCGACAGTGAATCTTGGTCCATTGGGGTACATTTTATATCAGGTCTATAGACATGGAATATTGATGACTTTGTTGTTTAAAATTGATGTGTACACACACAAATGTTTTTTTATTATAATATGTAAATAAAGTTTTTGTTTTTACTATAAGTGGCCTGTCATGTCAGTGCTGTTAAAGTCCCATTTTGTTATATGTAATTTTTCCTATACATTTTTTCGCTCAAGTTACATATTAGTCAGGTTGAAAAACGACAAGTCCATCCAGTTAAACCAAAAAATAAATAAAATAGTTAACAGGGATGTGACCTAGTGGAGATTATTTTGTTAAAATACTTTTTATTTTTTTAATAAATTTTACCATTTTATTTTGTTTAGTTTTTTTATTTTTTTTTACAATTTTATTTTTTTAATTATTTTTTACAATTATTTCAGGGGGGGGGGGGGGGGCTGTGGTGAAATATTAGGGGTCTGATGTTTTACGTTTGAGACTGAGAAAAGAGGTGGAGGACTCAGCCCTCGATCTCCATCTCTTTAGCCTCAGCTGCACAGAATGAATGGACAGGAATAGCTCTGTACAGAGGCCTTCTGTTCATTCACACCTGAAGCATAGTAAGCATACGCACATTACTATGCTTAAATTATGAATGAACAGAGTCAGCGATAGGTACCGTACTATTCAGAAAAATAATGGTCCAGTAAATTATATATTTACCGGCCCCTTCCCTGCTCTCCATCTGACACATCCCCTGCAGCAGCAATATGAGGAAAGAGGGTGGGGGGCAGGGGCAGCAGAAAGACGTGGAAGATAGAAGATTGAAGTGGCGGGGGCAGCATATAGAGGAACCGATCCCCACCAGTTTGCTCCTGCAGCCTTTGAATGCCTCCTGGAGGGAAAGGAGAAGAAGCTGGATTTGTGCACATGGGGCACTTTCAAGCTGGAACAGGAAAGGTCCTTTGCCAAACTTACCACAAGGTTGGAAGCACACAATTGTCTAAAATGTCTTTGTATGTCATAGCAATATTACACTTCTTGGATCTAGAAGTGGGTAGACTTTCTAATGCCTGTTCTGAAAAATGAACTGTGCAAATAAAAATATATATTATGGTCACTACTCAATAGGGATGAGCGAACTGCCCTTGGTTCAGTTTGGGAAGGGTTCAGTGAACTTCAAAGAATTTTGGATGCCAAACCTCATTCAACTCAATGGAAGCCAAATTTGTCAAATAAAACATGAAATTTTTTTGAGCTAATAGGCAAAGTAGTACTCCTACTCATTCACAAAAAATAATTGTAACTAGGAAATTTAGACACCCAAATGTTTGACAATTCCTTTTGTAAAAAAATAAAAATCACAACAAAAATGTGCCCCGTTGTAAATCCATCATCAATAAGGATGCCTGCTGTGCAACTTGTCGAATGCAAAAACCATGATTGATTCCGACGGCACCCCAGATGAACTACAGCTCCCTAGGATGTCATCAACTACAGCCGTGGCCAAAAGTTTTCAGAATGACATAAATATTAATTTTCACAAAGTCTGCTGCCTCCGTTTTTATGATGGCAATACAGGGGGTCCCCGGGTTACAAACAAGATAGGGACTGTAGGTTTGTTCTTAAGTTGAATCTGTTTGTAAGTCGGAACAGGTACATTTTTTAAGTGTAGCTCCAGCCAAAAAAATCTATTTTTAAGTTTTTTTGATAACCCTTCTCTGTTATCACCCCTGTAACATTTGTTTTGCTGTCTGTGCCCCTGTTCAGAAGATTTCACCTCACCTTCTGTCCCAATGACAATTGGATTTTGAAAATTTTGGGTTGTTAGGGAAGCATGGACTGGTGATAAAGCATCAGTGGAGACACCTTTTTCCCATATGAACTCTGACAGGAGTGAATTTCCCTTCCTAGGGGTGGATTTCCTCTCACTTTCTGTTGTCTCCCTCCGTTTGTAAGTAGGAGTCGTGTTTGTAAGTAGGGGACCCCCTGTATGCATATACTCCAGAATGATATGAAGAGTGATCAGATGAATAGCAATTAATTGCAAAGTCCCTCTTTGCCATGAAAATTAACTTAATCCCATAAAAAGCATTTCCACTGCATTTTTGAAGAAGGCTTCAGGGCGCCCAAGAAAGTCCAGCAAGAGCCAGGACTGTCTCCTACAGTTGATTCAGCTGCACGATCAGGGCACCACCAGAGCTTGCTCAGGAATGGCAGCAGGCAGGTGCGAGGGCATCTGCACACACAGTTAGGCAAAGACTTTTGGAGGATTGCTTGGGGTCAAGAATGGCAGCAAGAAATGCTCTCCAAGAAAAACATCAGGGACAGACTGAAATTCTGCAAAAGGTACAGGGATTGGACTGCTGAAGACTGGGGTAAAGTAATTTTCTCTGATGAATTCCATTTTCTATTGTTTGGGGCATCCAGAAAAACCTTGTCCAGAGAAAAGGTGAGCGCTACCATCAGTCCTGTGTCATGTCAACAGTAAAGCATCCTAAGACCATTCATGTGCGGGATTGCTTCTCAGGCAAGGGATCGGGCTCACTCACAATTTTGCCTAAGAACACAGCCATCAATAAAGAATGGTACAAAAACATCCTCAGAGATCAACCTCTCCCAACCATCCAAGAACAATTTGGTGACCAACAATGCCTTTTCCAGCATGATGGAGCACCTTGCCATAAGGCAAATGTGATAACTAAGTGGCTTGGGGAATAAAACATCAATATTTGGGTCTATGGCCAGGAAACTCCCCAGACTTTAATCCCATTGAGAACTTGTGGTCAATCCTCAAGAGGCAGGTGAACAACCCCCCCCCCCCCCCCCCACACCCACACACACACACAAATTCTGAAAAAGCCAAACAAGCATTGATTATGCAAGAATGGGCTGCCATAAATCAGGATGTGGCCCAGAAGTTGATTGACAGCATGCCAGAGCGAATTCTTGAATAAGAAGGGTTAACACTGCAAATATTGACTCTTTGCATAACCTAACGTAATTGTCAATAAAAGGCTTTGACGCTTATGAAATTCTTGTAATTATACTTCAGTATATCATAGTAACAAATATTAATTAATCAAATATGGGCTATATATGATGAACAGGGGGCGTCAAATTGGCAAAAGTACAGGTGTTCATCTGCACACTGGAACAGTCAAAGTTCGAACCTAGGTGCAGATTGAACCATTGGGCCATCCCTACTACTCAACTGTGTTGTTACTAGTGTACGAATACAGCTATAGACACCATGAGTATGCTGTAGCATTACAGTACCCTTTACTAAAAACATCTGAATGCAGTATTCTGGAGGGCGGCCCACATACTTTCGACTATCTTGCAATAGCTACAGCAAATAGCCATAAGTAAAACATGTTGGTTGGTATTTTTTTTCCTTTACTTCTTAAAAAGTTTGTTGCCTGGCTGTCATAGCGGTCCTCTTGCTGTAACCATCTTAGTAACCAGTTTGGATGAATCCTACAGACTACAGGCTTGTCTCTGAGTCTTATTACCTGCACACTTGTTCTAGATTGGTGACTTAAAAAATACTGAAGCAGGGGGTCAGAATAAAGACCAGTATAAAGACCAGCAGGGGCGGACTGACAGGTCGGTGACTCGGGCGCCGCCCGAGGGCCCGGGGCCATTAGGGGCCCGGACTCGGCCACATGAGGGGCCACTTGAAATGGCTGTATTACATGCCGCGATGCCGCTAACAATACTGCTAGCGGCACGCGGCTCCCCGCCGGCCCCTTCTTCCCTCCTGTCAGTCCCAGGTGCTTCTACTGTATGCGTCGTGACGTCACCTGGGACGGACGGGAGGGAAGGAGGGGCCGGCGGGGAGCCGCGCGCTGTTAGCAGTATTCGCGGCATGTAATACTGCCGCTTCCATCTGCCGAGTCCGGGCCCCTAATGGAAGAGAAGAGTGGAGGGGCCGGCGGGGAGCATCGGCAGCGGTGAGTCACGGGCCCCGGGTCCCCCCAGCGTCAACCCCGGCCCACAGTGTCACCCCCCAGCGTCTCCTCCCAGCGTCACCCCAGCCCACAGTGTCACCCCCCCCCCAGCGTCACCCCAGTCCACAGGGTCACCCCCCAGCGTCACCTCCCAGCGTCACCCCAGCCCACAGTGTCACCCCCCCCCCAGCGTCACCCCAGTCCACAGGGTCACCCCCCAGCGTCACCTCCCAGCGTCACCCCAGCCCACAGTGTCACCTCCCAGCGTCACCCCAGCCCACAGTGTCACCCCCCCCCCCCCCCAGCGTCACCCCAGCCCACAGTGTCACCCCCCCCAGCGTCACCTCCCAGCGTCACCCCAGCCCACAGTGTCACCCCCCAGCGTCACCCCAGCCCACAGTGTCACCCCCCAGCCCACAGTGTCACCCCCCCCAGCCCACAGTGTCACCCCCCCAGCCCACAGTGTCACCCCCCAGCCCACAGTGTCACCCCCCAGCCCACCCCCCAGCCCACAGTGTCACCCCCCAGCCCACAGTGTCACCCCCCAGCGTCACCCCAGCCCACAGTGTCACCCCCCCCAGCGTCACCTCCCAGCGTCACCCCAGCCCACAGTGTCACCCCCCAGCGTCACCCCAGCCCACAGTGTCACCCCCCAGCCCACAGTGTCACCCCCCCCAGCCCACAGTGTCACCCCCCCAGCCCACAGTGTCACCCCCCAGCCCACAGTGTCACCCCCCAGCCCACCCCCCAGCCCACAGTGTCACCCCCCAGCCCACAGTGTCACCCCCCAGCGTCACCCCCCAGCCCACAGTGTCACCCCCCCAGCCCACAGTGTCACCCCCCCTCCCCCCCCCCCAGCCCACAGTGTCACCCCCCCCCAGCCCACAGTGTCACCCCCCAGCCCACAGTGTCACCCCACCCAGCCCACAGTGTCACCCCCCCCAGCCCACAGTGTCACCCCCCCCAGCCCACAGTGTCACCCCCCCAGCCCACAGTGTCACCCCCCCCGCCCACAGTGTCCCCTTGTGTGCATGTCCCCCCCTGTGTGTGTGCGCTCTCCCTCCAGTGTCCCCCTGTGTGCATGTCCCCCCCTGTGTGTGCGCTCTCCCTCCAGTGTCCCCCCTGTGTGTGTGCCTCCCAGTGTGTGCGCGCTCTCCCTCCAGTGTCCCCCCTGTGTGTGTGCCTCCCTGTGTGTGCGCTCTCCCTCCAGTGTCCCCCTGTGTGTGTGCCTCCCTGTGTGCGCGCTCTCCCTCCAGTGTCCCCCCTGTGTGTGTGCCTCCCTGTGTGTGCGCTCTCCCTCCAGTGTCCCCCTGTGTGTGTGCCTCCCTGTGTGTGCGCGCTCTCCCTCCAGTGTCCCCCTGTGTGTGCGCTCTCCCTCCAGTGTCCCCCTGTGTGTGTGTGCCCCCCGGTGTGTGCGCTCTCCCTCCAGTGTCCCCCTGTGTGTGTGCCCCCCTGTGTGTGCGCTCTCCCTCCAGTGTCCCCCTGTGTGTGCGCTCTCCCTCCAGTGTCCCCCTGTGTGTGTGCGCTCTCCCTCCAGTGTCCCCCTGTGTGTGTGCGCTCTCCCTCCAGTGTCCCCCTGTGTGTGTGCGCTCTCCCTCCAGTGTCCCCCTGTGTGTGTGCGCTCTCCCTCCAGTGTCCCCTGTGTGTGTGCGCTCTCCCTCCAGTGTCCCCCTGTGTGTGTGCGCTCTCCCTCCAGTGTCCCCCTGTGTGTGTGCGCTCTCCCTCCAGTGTCCCCCTGTGTGTGTGCGCTCTCCCTCCAGTGTCCCCCTGTGTGTGTGTGAGCTCTCCCTCCAGTGTCCCATTGTGTGTGCGTGCCCCCCCCCGCGTGTGCGCTCTCCCTCCAGTGTCCCCCTGTGTGTCCCCCGTGTGTGCGCTCTCCCTCCAGTGCCCCCCTGTGTGCGTGTCCCCCCCTGTGTGTGTGTGTGCTCTCCCTCCAGTGTCCCCCTGTGTGTGCGTGTCCCCCCCCCCCCTGTGTGTGCGCTTGGTCCCCTTGAGTGTGGGGACCAAGGGGGCCCCATGATCTTCTATTGCCCGGGGGCCCCATGAGTTGTCAGTCCGCCCCTGAAGACCAGACTAGTATTTTCAGAAGGAGGTCGGTTATAGCAGGCCTCATACTTCTCCTTAGACATGGTCACTTTAATATGGCTGTTTTATGTACATTGGCTACCCAATCGTGTTGTCACTTTTAAGAAGCGTCAGGTAAAGCAGGCATAGAAACACACAGAGAGGCTGTTATTTTCGGGCATGTTTAAGAAGTTTTTCTGGTACATTCTGAGCTTTTGCTCCTAATATTAGAGGAGACATTTTCTTCTTGTAACCTGGGTGACCTCCAGACCTCCAAATACAGAATCCTGCAACACTAGAGTCATTGATGCAGCTGGCTCCTCATATACCATACCCTCAGAAACCTCTTATTTACTGAGTGTAACTAAACTGTTCTCAAGATAAAAATAAAAGCATCTCTGCCACATGATGTTTTGTAGCTAATGATCCACTCAAAAAAAATAAACCTCTGTGTGCTTGCCATCCGTATAAAGGGAACAATGTTTTTTATCTGAGCAAAAAAATCATAAAAATGTAACCTATTCACTCACTTGAGACCACTGACATCACTGGGAATACAGCATATTAATTCACTAGTGAACGCTAACATCACTGAGAATACAATGTATCCATCCAATAGAGACCAGTGATATCACTTAGAATGTAGCCTATCCTTTCAATAGAGACTGGTGACATCAATAGGAATGTAACCTATCCCTTCACTGGAGACCAGTGACATCAATGGGAATGTACCTATCCATTCACTAGAGACTGGTGGCATCAATTGGAATGTAGCCTATCCATTCACTAGAGACCGGTGACATCAATGGGAATGTAGCCTATACATTCACTAGAGACCAGTGACATCAATGGGAATGTAGCCTATCCATCTACTAGAGATTAGTGACATTACTGAGAATGTATACTAACATAATATAGCTCTGGTGGGCCCTTTAAGCCACCAAGTAGAATATTTCACCCTGACCACAGCTTGTTTCTCCTCCCTGCTAGTAACAGAGATGTGGGGGGGGGGATTCTGGCCATGGCCTGGAACTGGAGCTCTAACTACCACCTGAACAAAGGGAACGGTGAGCCTGCTAATGAAGGGAACAGTGAGCTACAAAACAGCCAGAGACCTGAGCTTGGGGTTGTGGGTGTCTCCCTAGAGCCCAGGGACATGCTAGGCAGCCAGAGAGTTCCCAACACTGAGCTGTGTGCTATGCCAGGCAGAGAGTATGCTGAGAGCCCAGGCAAGAGATGCTATGAGGGGGCTGTGTGCTGCTGAAAGAGAGAGAGTAGGAACACAGCACCCATGGCTGTTGCGGGGGAAGAAAAGGGGCTTTAAATATGCCTCCAGTCATCCCTATACAAGAACTACAACTCTAAGCCCCCGTACACACGGTCGGAAATTTCGACCACAAAATCTGTCGGATTTTTTTCCGACGGATTTTGTCCGACACTGGTGTTGCATACACACGGTCGGACAATGTTGTCAGAAAATCCGATCATTCTGAACGTGGTGACGTTTGTTGCGTACGACGGAACTACGTAGAGGCTAGTAGCCAATAGCTTTGGTCTCATAATTTGATCTGAGCATGCGTGGCACTTTGTCCGTCGGAATTCTCTACACACAATCGGAAAAAGTCAGATCGGATTTTGTTGTCGGAAAATTTGAGAGCAGGATCTGGATCACACGGGCGGATATTCCGACAACATAGTCCGATCGGACATTTTCCGTCTGAATTTCTGACTGTGTGTACGGGGCATAAGAATTTTATTGAAACTAGTTGTGCCTCCAATGGGTCTTTAAATATGCCTCTAATGGGTCTTTAAATATGCCTCCAAATTCTTAGAGTTGTTGTTCTTGTATAGGGATGATGCCTCCTTTAGTGTAATTGGTGTTTTATACGAATAAAACATCCCACCTAGATATATCGAATTATGGAAGAAAAGACCATGAGACTGGTGAGAACCAAGCTGCAGAAGAACATCAGTGGTATAGTAATATAGGGCATAGCCACAAGAAGAGGATCAAAAGGTGACTTTTCACCTGACTTAATACAGAAGTTGAGACCTAGCTCAAATCAATACATCCATTCTGTCCATGGGATCATTTGATGATGAGCTGTCTGCGCCCAGAGGGACATCATGTGGTGAGATGCCAATACTGAGTGCCTGATTGGCTGCTGTTTGCTGATATTTATTACTGGGAGGAATTCTAGCAAGAAGGGACTGCATACTTTATAAGTACTCTCTGTTGAGACCCCAATGCCAGCAGGACTATAGTTCATTTTCCACTAGCAAATGGCTAGTCTGAGACTGGGAACCATAGATAGCGCACAAAT
>CM053036.1:50950623-50963408 GCA_028564925.1 Lithobates sylvaticus | reverse complement strand
GTGATGGGACTAACACACTTCAAGTCCTATAGGTGCTTCTGGGAAGAAAATATAGGAGTTCTGCCTGCCTGCCACGAACACACTACAAGTCCTATAGGTGCTTCTGGGAACAAAATATAGGAGCTCTGCCTGCCTGCCAGGAACACACTACAAGTCCTATAGGTGCTTCTGGAACAAAATATAGGAGCTCTGCCTGCCTGCCACGAACACACTACAAGTCCTATAGGTGCTTCTGGGAACAAAATATATGATCTCTGTGTGATGGGACTAACACACTTCAAGTCCTATAGGTGCTTCTGGGAAGAAAATATAGGAGCTCTGCCTGCCTGCCACGAACACACTACAAGTCCTATAGGTGCTTCTGGGAACAAAATATAGGAGCTCTGCCTGCCTGCCAGGAACACACTACAAGTCCTATAGGTGCTTCTGGGAACAAAATATAGGAGCTCTGCCTGCCTGCCACGAACACACTACAAGTCCTATAGGTGCTTCTGGGAACAAAATATAGGAGCTCTGCCTGCCTGCCACGAACACACTACAAGTCCTATAGGTGCTTCTGGGAACAAAAATATAGGAGCTCTGCCTGCCTGCCAGGAACACACTACAAGCCCCTCTTTCTAAATCAATCTTTGTAAATGAATCTATCTAACTCAATATCTCTAAGTAAATCTCTCTAACTAACTAAATCCAGCAGAGTGTCACAGATCTATCCTGCTCTATCTGCGCCGGAACAGCATGTGACCGGCGCAGACGGCGTGGCGGCCTTTTATAGGGGGGGGCGTGTACTAAAGCCCCTGAGCTGTAATTGGCTACAGGCGTCCTGCCTGTAGCCAATTATGGCTCTTCGAGTTTCCGGGGCTGTGATTGGCCAAGCATGCGGGGTCACAGTGCATGCTTGGCCAATCATCAGCCAGCAATGCACTGCGCCGGCCGCGCCGGCCGCAATGCATTGCGGGGCCGCTCGCATCACACGAACGTGATGCGAGCGGCCAAAATAGTTCTGGGCTCGCCGAGCGAGCGAACGCCCGGTGCTCGATGCGAACGTGGGTTCGCATCGAGCACCGGGCCCATCCCTATTCCTTAACTTCTGTTCTGAATATACAAAAGTAAATGAGAGGCAATATACCTAAAGTAAAGGGATTTTTTTTCCTTCGACAGTTGTTACTAGAACATTTGTCCCCATGGATGATTTTGCCTTACCTTTTGATCTGGTGAGAATTCTAACATTCTGGATTATCCATCACTTTCTGTTTTGGTGACAATGGCCACAAGTACAAATAAAAAGGGAGAATCTCCCCAAAGGGGTCACAGATAGCAATAACAAAAGCTTTTGCATTTGCATACACTTTGCATTTTTAATCATCATTGTGTTTCAGCACTTGGTTTAGCGCACAACAAAATGGATGTGGGGTTATGGCTATTGTATAAACCTGCTTAGGGATTGGGGTTTAGGGCTTTGGTTAAGGATTAGGATTAATAGGTTAGGATTTAGGAGAAACTGTAAAGGTTTGATTTTTTTTTTCAGTTTATAACTTAAAAGTAATAATATTAAAAGAAATAAACATTTTATACACCCATGACACTAGCTTCAAATAGGGATGAGCCGAACACCCCCGGGTTCGGTTCGCACCAGAACCTTCGAACGGACCGAAAGTTTGCGCGAATTTTCGAACCCTATTCGTTATAATGGACGCGAACGTTCGAAATCAAAATTGCTAATTACAACGGCCAATATGTATGTTAATGTCATAAAACAAATTTGGGGACCCGGGTCCGGCCCCAGGGGACATATATCAATGCAAAAAGAACTTTTAAAAACTAACGTTTTTTCGGGAGCAGTCATTTTAATGATGCATAAAGTGAAAAAAAAAAAACTGAAACATTCCTTTAAATATGGTACCTGGGGGGTGTCTAAAGTATGCCTGTGAAGTGGCATGTGTTTCCCGTGTTTAGAACTGTCCCTGCACAAAATGACATTTGTAAAGGAAAAAAAGAAGCCATTTAAAACCACTTGCGGCTTTAATGTCATGTCTTGTCCTGGCCGCCATATGGCTTAAAATCCTTGAGAAAAATGGCATGGCTACCCCATCACCCCCCCCCCCCCCCACCCCAGCCCCAGCCCCTTTGGGTCTTGTATGGATATTAAGGGGGACCCCGTACCCAAAATAAAACCCTATACCTACAACCCTATATACTCTGAACAGCAGTATATAGGTGGTGCAAACAAGACACGGACTGTAGGTTTGTTCTTAAGTAGAATCTGAACAGGTACATTATGAAGTGTAGCTCCATCCCAAAAAAATCTATTTTTAAGCTTTTTGGAGAACATAGGGAGGGGTTATCACCCCTGTAACATTTGCTGTCTTTGCACATCTGTTCAGAACATTTCACCTCACTTTCCGTCCCAATGACAAATGTTTTTGGAAAAGTGGGGTTTTAATTGAAACAAGGATTGGTGATAAAGCATCAGTAGAGAGGAGATACCTTTTTCCCAAATTAAATCTAACAGGATAGAATTTCCCTTCCTAGGGGTAGATTTCCTCTCACTTCCTGTTTTCTCTTTCCGTTTGCAAGTAGGAGTCGTTTGTAAGTTGGATGTTTGAAAGTAGGGGCCTGCCGTATATACTCTGCAGAAATTTGCCCTATTAGATGTTGGTGTAGCCACAACACTGTAAGCCCTCACAGTTACTATGGTGGGCACAGGAATGGGCCCTGCTGTGAGTTATTAGATCAAGATTTGTAATTGCATGCACCTGTTGAACAGGGCAGAAAAATTGGGCCTTTGGTGGTGGTGGTGGACGGTGTTGCCACAAGACTGTAAGCCCTCACAGTTACTCTTGGTGGGCGCAGGAATGGGCCCTGCTGTGAGTTATTAGATCAAGATTTGTAGTTGCATGCACCTGTTGAACAGGGCAGAAAAATTGGGCCTTTGGTGGTGGTGGTGGACGGTGTTGCCACAAGACTGTAAGCCCTCACAGTTACTCTTGGTGGTGCAGGAATGGGCCCTGCTGTGAGTTATTAGATCAAGATTTGTAATTGCATGCACCTGTTGAACAGGGCATAAAAATTGGGCCTTTGGTGGTGGTGGTGGTGGACGGTGTTGCCACAAGACTGTAGGCCCTCACAGTTACTCTTGGTGGGCGCAGGAATGGGCCCTGCTGTGAACTATTAGATCAAGATTTGTAATTACACGCCCCTGTTAAACAGGGGCTGAAAAATTGTGCCTTAGGCATTGGTGCTGGTGCCACAACACTGCAACCCCTCACAGATACTGTACTCTGAGCACAGCAATGAGACCTGTTGCAAAGCATTGCCTAAAAATTGTAATTACACGCCCCAACAGGGGCTGAAAAATTGTGCCTTAGGCACTGGTGCTGGTGCCACAACACTGCAACCCCTCACAGATACTGTACTTGGAGCACAGCAGTCAGACATGTTGCGAAGCATTGCTTAAAAAATTGTAATTACACGCCCCAACAGGGGCTGAAAAATTGTGCCTTAGGCACTGGTGCTGGTGCCACAACACTGCAACCCCTCACAGATACTGTACTTGGAGCACAGCAGTCCTGTTGCGAAGCATTTTTTTTTTTAAAAAATGTAATTACACGCCCCTGTTATACAGGGGCTGAAAAATTGTGCCTTAGGCACTGGTGTGGTGGCATGGATCATTGAGGAGGAGGAAGAGGATAGTCAGTGAACATAACAGGACAGTCACTCAGCATCAGCATAGGCAGTCTTGAAGGGATGTGACATTATAAATTATTCAGTTATACCCGCTTCAGGTGCCTGGTAGCTGGTGGTGATCCAAGACTGATTCATTTTTATGAAGGTCAGTCGATCAACCGAGTCGGTGGATAGGCGCACCCTGTGATCAGTGACAAATCCTCCAGCAGCACTGAATGTGCGTTCGGAAAGAACGCTGGATGCAGGACAGGCCAGTAGCTCAATTGCATACTGTGCAAGCTCTGGCCAGTGATCCATCCTCAGGACCCAGTAAGCCAGAGGATTTTCGGTGGGAAAGGTGTCCAAGTCTGACCTTGCCCCTAGGTATTCCTGCACCATGTATATCAGACGCTGGCGATGGTTGCTGGAACCGATCATACCTTGGGGCTGCGGACTAAAAAATTGTCTGAACGCATCGGTCAGACGTCCACCTTCCCCACCGCTCTTTCTGCTACTGACCGAAGCCTCAGCAACTCGTCGTCCAGGACCAGGAGTTTGTAACCTCCCAGTTTCTGGGAACGCGTTGCACAGACCTTTCTGCAAGGCCTCCCTGAGATGTCTCATCCTCTGCTCCCTCTGCGATGGCAAGATAAGGTCCGCAACCTTACCCTTGTACCGTGGATCAAGGAGAGTGGCCAGCCAGTAATGGTCCCTCTCCTTGATCCGAAGAACACGAGGATCCTTCCGCAGGCTTTGCAGGATCAGGGAGGCCATGCAACGTAGGTTAGCTGAGGCATTCGGTCCGGAGTCTTCTGGGTCACTGAGGATGACATGATCGCCAGCCACCTCCTCCCAGCCACGTACAAGTCCACTGGTTTGTTGGGACTGTACATCATCCCTAAAAGACTGCTGCTGCTGATACTGAGTGCCAGGCTCCACCTCCACGCAGCGTATGCTCCAACAGGTGGACAAGAGGTACAGTGCCACTGATGCATGCACTGTCACTGCTCACCATCTTCGTGGCCTCCTCAAATGGTGAGAGGACAGTGCATGCATCCCTGATCATGCTCCACTGGCGTGGGGAAAAAAAGCCAAGCTCCCCTGACCCTGTCCTGGTGCCGTAGTCGCAAAGGTACTCATTGATGGCCCTCTGCTGCGTGTGCAGTCGCTGCAGCATGGCCAACGTTGAGTTCCACCTGGTGGGCATGTCACATATTAGGCGGTTCTTGGGCAGGTTCAGCTCCTTTTGCAGCTCAGTCAGCCGAGCACTGGCATTATAAGATCGGGGGAAATGCACACAGACTTTCCTGGCCTGCCTCAGGACATCCTGTAAGCCTGGGTACCTGCCCAAGAACCGCTGCACCACCAGGTTGAGGACGTGAGCCATACAGGGCACATGGGTGAGCTGCCCCTGTCGCAGGGCGGAGAGGAGGTTGGTGCCATTGTCAGAAACCACCATTCCTGGCTTAAGCTGGCGTGGCGTCAACCACCTCTCGGCCTGCCCCTGCAGAGCTGCCAGAACCTCTGTCCCAGTGTGGCTCCTGTCCCCCAAACACACCAGCGCAAGCACGGCATGGCATCTTTTTGCCTGCGTACTCGCGTAGCCCCTTGTACGCCTACGGAGCACCGCTGGTTCCGAGGACAGAGCACTGGAGGAAGAAGAAGAGGAGGGGGTGGAGGAGAGAGGTGTGTCACAACCAGTAGTAGCATTTTGGAGGCGTGGTGGCGGAACAACCTCCAACACTACTGCACCTTGTCCTGCATCCCTCCCAGCTGCCAATAGAGTGACCCAATGGGCCGTGAAAGACAGATAACGTCCCTGTCCATGCCTGCTAAACCATGAGTCAGCGGTAATATGCACCTTACCGCTGACCGCCCTGTCCAGCGAGGCATGGACATTGCCTTCCACATGCCGGTAGAGAGATGGAATCGCCTTCCGTTAGAAAAAGTGGCGTTTGGGAACCTGCCACTGAGGAACCGCACATTGAACAAACTCACGGAAGGGGGCCGAGTCTACCAACTGAAAAGGCAGCAGTTGAAGTGCTAGCAATTCAGCCAAGCTAGCATTCAACCGCTGGGCATGTGGATGGTTGGGAGTATACTTCTTTCGACGGTCCAGCAGCTGGGGCAGGGAAATTTGCCTGCTACAATCGGACGTCGGTGTACTGCAAGTACTTGGTTGTGACACACCTAATTCTACACCTTCAGTCCTCTCAGAGCAGCTTTTAGAGAGGACTGAAGATATAGTGGGGATGGAGATCCCAGCTGATGAGGAGCAAGGAGAGGTCCGCTTTGTTCTTTGGTGTGGGTCTTTAATGTGCGCTTGCCAACGAGCTGCATGGCAGGTCGACATATGTCTGGTCATGCTTGTGGTGCCCAAGCGGCTGATGTTTTGGCCACGCGAGATACGCTTGAGACAAATATTGCAAATAGCAGTGGTGCGATCTGATGCACTCGTCTCAAAAAAGGCCCACACCAAAGAACTTTTGTGATAACGTGCAGAGGCAGCGCCCTGCACAGGCGGAGCTCTGCGGTGTGATACAGTTGGTGTGCTGGCCTCTAGCTGGCCTCCAGGGGGCATCCTGCCTCATTGGACATGTGCCGCTGCATCCTCCTCCTCCTCCTCCTCCTCCTCCTCCTCCTCCTCTCTCCCTTCAGGCACCCAGGTGGAGTCAGTGACCTCATCATCCCCTCCCTCTTCACCACTAGAGCAAACCTGGCAGTAAGCTGCAGCTGGTGGAACAGTACTGCCAGATTGCTGTCCTTCAGCATCCCCTCTCTCTGCGCGCACACTACTGCCTTCCTCAAGCTGGGTATCATCATCCGAGCCTTCGAATCGTTGGGCATCCTCCTGGAGCATGTACCCAACACTGTGCTCAAACAGTTCGGGAGACTCCTCAGGAGGACATGGTGGGTCTAGGGAAGGGGTGGCTGATAAAGCCATTGAGTACGCGTTGGCAGCTGCTCTGCCAGTACCCTGAGTCTGGGTGAGAGAGGATGAGGAGGATGAGGAGGGCTTGGTCATCCATTCTACCAAGCCTTCGGCATGATGCGGCTCAACATGTCCAGCTGCCGAAAACAAAGACAAGTGTGTCCCATGGCCACGTGCTGATGACGATGCACGACCACGTCCACGACCAGCACTGTTGTCTCTACAAACAGAGCCTGCTTGCCCTGTGTTCTTGCCTCGGGACGGTCTGCCTCTCCTTGGCGGTCTTCCAGCCATTGTAGTCGGTAGTGTATATTGTATAAAAAATAGAGCTCCTATGTGTGCTCACAACACACTGTAGGTCCTATGGGTGCTGACACTAACACACTATAGGTACTATGTGTGCTGCTGACAAGAAAATATAGGAGCTATGTGTGCTGCCACAAACACACTATAAGTCCTATGGGTGCTGCTGACACAAAGACACTATAGGTACTATATGTGTGCTGCTGACAAGAAAATATAGGAGCTATGTGTGCTGCCACAAACACACTATAAGTCCTATGGGTGCTGCTGACACAAAGACACTATAGGTACTATATGTGTGCTGCTGACAAGAAAATATAGGACCTATGTGTGCTGCCACAAACACACTGTAAGTCCTATGGGTGCTGCTGACACAAAGACACTATAGGTACTATGTGTGTGCTGCTGACAAGAAAATATAGGAGCTATGTGTGCTGCCACAAACACACTACAGGGGGTCCCCGAGTTACGAACTCGTTAGGGACTGCCCGCCTGTACTTAAGTCGGAAATGTTCGTAAGTCGGCCGCGCATGCGCAGACCGACAAATACGACTATTTCCGGACATTTCCGATGTTCCGTCCAATGCCGTTCTGCGCATGCGCGGCAAATTACGGACATTTCCGAAGTTTTCCGAGGCTCCGAATGGCCGCGCATGCGCAGAACGGCCAAAACACGGCGGAACACGGCGGAAAATGGCGGAGGGTCCCCGCAGCGCCTCGTTCGTAAGTAGGGGATGTTCGTAGGTCGGGCGTTCGTAAGTCGGGGACTCCCTGTATAAGTCCTATGGGTGCTGCTGACACAAAGACACTATAGGTACTATATGTGTGCTGCTGACAAGAAAATATAGGAGCTATGTGTGCTGCCACAAACACACTATAAGTCCTATGGGTGCTGCTGACACAAAGACACTATAGGTACTATATGTGTGCTGCTGACAAGAAAATATAGGACCTATGTGTGCTGCCACAAACACACTATAAGTCCTATGGGTGCTGCTGACACAAAGACACTATAGGTACTATATGTGTGCTGCTGTCAAGAAAATATAGGAGCTATGTGTGCTGCCACAAACACACTATAAGTCCTATGGGTGCTGCTGACACAAAGACACTATAGGTACTATATGTACTTTACTCCTTTCTAGGATCCCCTCAGAGACTGCAGACATGATAAAAGACAAGAGATGGTCAGAGGCTGCAGACATGATACAGGAGGTGGACAGAGGCTGTGGACATGATACAGGAGGTAGACAGAGGCTGCGGACATGATACAGGAGGTAGACAGAGGCTGCGGACATGATACAGGAGGTGGACAGAGACTGCGGACATACTACAGGAGGTGGACAGAGGCTGCAGACATACTGCAGGAGGTGGATAGAGGCTGCGGACATACTGAAGGAGGTGGACAGAGGCTGCGGACATACTGCAGGAGGTGGACAGAGGCTGCGGACATGATTGTTTCCTCCTCACCCCCTCACAGTAGCCTCCTCCTCTGCCCACCATCATATTACTTCTCCACATCATCAGTGTGCTGTGTGCTGTGTCCTCCTCCTGTGCCCCTTTCACCTCTCCACTGGTCAGGGCAGTACAAATGCAGGGTTGAATGGTTAGCTCGCGGGCATTGATTTTACGGGCACCACCGTTCAAAAGAATTTTGATCGAACAAAAAATTAATCGTGGAATTAATCGTTAATTTCCGCAGCCCTAATATATATATATATTCTTTTTTTTTAGCAGATACCCTGGAGAATATATTTTATGTCACATGGTATTTGCGCAGCTGTCTGTCAAACACATTTCGCATTTTTTAGGGGAAAAATTACACTTAACTGAAAAAAAAAAACAGTACAGTTAGCCCAATTTTTTTTGAGAAAGATGATGTTACACCGAGTAAGTAGATACCTAAGATGTTATGCTTTAAAATTGTACTCACTGGTGGAATGGCAACAATTTATGGTACTTAAAAATCTCCATAGGCGACGCTTTATAAAATGTTAACGGTTGCCTGTTACAGGAGGTCTTTTGCTAGAATTATTGCTCTCGTTCTAACAATTGCAGTGATAACTCACATGTGTGATTTGAATACTGTTTTCATTTGCGGGCAAGACTTATGTATGCGTTTTCTTTGGCGCATGAGCAAGCAGGGATGGGGGCGCTTTAAACATCTTTATTTATCTTTATCACTTCTTTATTTATTTATTTTTGTTTTACACTGTCCCTTCAAAAATATTTTTTAATTCTGATCACTTTTATTGCTGTCACAAGGAATGTAAACATCCCTTGTGATAGTAATAGGCAGTGACAGGTACTATTTATGAAAAGATCTGTGGTCTAAAAGACCTCAAACCCCTCATCTACACTTCGACAAAACAATGAAATCTATGTTTTTGAATTTAAGTCAACGCCGTTGGCTGCCGAGTAAACCGGAAGTGACGTTGTGACGTCGCTTCCAGGTTACTACATTGGAGACCCGATCAAAGCCAATTCTGATTTTGTTTGGGTCTCCGGCCCGGGTGGAGTGGCGGAAGGCAGCAGGAAAGTGGGAACGTCCCCTCCCGCTGCTTGTAATAATGACCGAGCGGCTGCTTAGCCACATTGTTTGTTGGTATCACATGAAAGCCGACCGTCTGCTCTAAAAAAAACGGTACCGGGGTAATGCCTCTAGCTGCACGCATCACCCGATACAACCACTTCCTCAAAATGACGTACATGTACAGTTGTGTGAAAAAGTATTTGCCCCTTCCTGATTTTTTATTATTTTGCATATTTCTCACACTTATGATTCAGATCATCAAAAAATTTTAATATTACACAAAGATAACCCGAGTAAATCCAAGATGCATGTTTCAAATTATTATTTAATTTATTAAGGGGAAAAAAACTATTCAAACTTGCCTGGCCCTATGTGAAAAAGTAATGGCCTCCTCCCATGCTGAATCATGAATGAACTGTGATTAACCACAATTTTTTGAAAAGCTGAGTTAAATTTCACTTCCCACACCCAGGCCTGATTACTGCCAGACCTGTTGAATCAAGAAATCACATAAATAGTAGCTGTCTGATAAAGTGAAGCACGCTAACAGATCACAAAAAGCCACACATCATGCCACAATCTAAAAAAATTCAAGAACAGATTAGTGTACTTGTATTGGTCTAGGAAGGGTTTCAAAGCCATTTCTAAGGCTTTAGAACTCCAGTGAAACACAGAGAGAGACATTATCTACAAATGGAGATAACTTGGAACAGTGGTGAACCTTTCCAGGAGTGGCCGGCCTACAAAATTACTCCAAGAGCACGACGACGACTCATCCAGGAGGTAATAAAAGAACCCAGAACAACATCTAAAGAACTGCAGCACTTACCTCAGGTAAGATCAGTGTTCATGATTCAACAATAAGAAAGAGACTGGGCAAAAATGGCATCCATGGGAGAGTCCCAAGGCCAAAGCCACTGCTAACCAAAAAGAACACAAAGGCTCAACTCACATTTACCAAAAAAAACATCTTGATTATCCCCAAGACTTTTAGGCAAATATTCTGTGGACTGATGAGACAAAAATTTTACTTTTTGGAAGGTGTGCGTCCCGTTACATCTGGCATAAAATGAATACAGCATTTCATAACAAGAACATCATACCAACAGTCAGACATGGTAGTGGTAACGTGATGGTCTGGGGCTGCTTTGCAGCTTCAGGACCTGGACGACTTTCCATAATTGATGGAACCATGAATTCTGAGCTCTACCAGAAAATCTTAAAGGAGAATGTCCGGCCATCAGTTTGTGACCTCAAGCTCAAGTATACTTGGGTTATGCAACAGGACAATGATCCAAAACACAACAGCAAGTCCACCTCCAAATGGTTCAAACAAAGAAAAAAGAAGACATTTTTGCAACCTCTCCTGAACAATTTAACTTGACAGATAGTAACCAACGTTTAAAATGCCTGTTTTGCTGCATTTACATGCTGCGTTTAACTGCGTTTTGCCACGTTTGCATTTTTTTTTTCAAATAGCCAAAAATGAAAAACGACTGTAAACGAAACATGGCTAAATGCAATTTATCGGGTTTACAAGCTGTTACAGGCATTTGGCATTTCAAATGCCTATGAACATCCGTCCTGAACGCATTTTTTTGCTCAACTGCCTAGAAACGACTATAAACAACCCTGTGTACATGTACTGATAAGATAACATAGAGGAGAGTTCAGGGGCAGCTGAAAACAATGCCCAACTGCTCCTAAACGTCCGTTTACCAGCAGTAGTGTACATCAGGCCTTAGGGGGCAATTACTTTTTCACATAAAGCCAGGCAGGTTTGGACAGCTTTTTTGCCTTAATAAATGAAACCATCATTTAAAAACTGCATTTTGTATTTACTTGGGTTATCTTTGTGTAATAATAAAATTTGTTGGATGATCTGAGTCATTTAACCACTATGCGACCGCCGGCTGTCTATTGACGGCCAGGCGGCGCAGCTCTCAGGGCGGGAGGGTGTCATATGATGCCCTCCCCTTCCCGGCCCTCCAGGGAGCGCGCGCCCGCCGTGTCACTGGGCACCTGATGCGTGTGCCCAGCGGCCGCGATGTCCGCCGGGCACCCGCGATTGCCCGGTAACACAGCAGGACCGTGGATCTGTGTGTGACACAGTCCTGTCAGAGGAGAGGAGCCAATGGTGTGTTTTCAGTACAGAGAAACACTGATCGGTCTCCTCCCCTTGTGAGTCCCCTCCCCCTACAGTTAGAATCACTCCCAGGGAACATATTAACCCCATTCAGCGTCCCCTAGTGGTTAACCCCTTCCCTGCCAGTCACATTTATACAGTAATCAATGCATTTTTATAGCACGGATCGCTGTTTAAATGTGAATGGTCCCAAAAATTTGTCAAAAGTGTCCGATATGTCCTCCGCAATATCGCAGTCACAATAAAAATCTCACTTCGCCGCCATTACTAGTTAAAAAAATAAAAATAAAATGCTATAAATCTATCCTCTATTTTGTAGACGCTATAACTTTTGTGCAAATAATCGCTTATTGCAATTTTTTTTACCAAAAATATGTAGAAGAATACGTATCGGCCTAAACTGAGGGAAAAAAAAAAAATTTTTTTATATATTTTTGGGGGATATTTAGTATAGCAAAAAGTAAAAAATATTGTTTTTTTTTTTTAAACTTGTCCCTCTTCTTTTGTTTATAGCGCAAAAAATAAAAACCGCAGAGGTGATCAAATACCACCAAAGGAAAGTTCTATTTGTGGGGACAAAATGATAACAATTTCATTTGGGTACAGCGTTGCATGACCGCGCAATTGTCATTCAAAATGTGACAGAGCTGAAAGCTGAAAAATTGCCTGGGCAGGAAGGGGTGAAAATGCCCTGTACTGAGGTGGTTAAGTGTGACAAATATGCAAAAAATAAAAAAATCAGAAAGGGGACACATACTTTTTCACACAACTGTATGTGATTTTTCGTGAAGTGGTTACATTTCTTACCTTTAAGATGCTTCTCAGGAGGGGGTTTCATGGTTGACTGCAAGGTTTTTAAACAATGTTAGAGTGAGCCTGTCCCAAGTCTGTCCTTGTTATCATACAATGCAAGAAGCCCTGCCTCTATGTCTGAAAAAACTTTGTTAGGACAGACAGTGTTCAAATCTAGTTACAAATGAACATCTAATAAAAAAAGGTAAGCTGCCATTTTGAAATATTTTATTTTGAAGTTATGCTATGTCAATGGGGACATGTAACAAATATAAAGTAAGTGTTATCTACATTTGGTTGCAAAAGTGGAAATGCACTTTAACCTGTTGCTGACCGCCCGCCGTCAAATGACGGCGGAGCGGTGCAGCTCTTGTGGCGGGCCGACGTCATATGACGGCGCTCACTTTTTGGCAACT